>PVJO010003389.1:33251-124435 GCA_004026905.1 Hystrix cristata | reverse complement strand
CGCAGCCTTTTCCGTTGCTTGCCTGGGCTGGCCTCTGCGTTCCTAAGTATGGTCTTTCTTCATGTTTCTGTCACGTATCGTTAGGATTTGAAATGTCCCCCAGAAGCTGGTGTTGAAGGCTTGGTCCTCAGTGCAGCAGTGTTCCGAGGGGTTGGGGCTTCTGGGGTGATGCTGATGAGCACAGATGATCCTTGTAGACGAGCCATCAATTTGTTACTGACTCACTGTCTGATGGGCTCTTGGGTGGTGATGGAAGCTTAGGAGCTGAGACCTAGAGGAAAGAAGTGGGCCTTGGGGCGTGACCTGGGGGACTGTAGCTTGTCCCAGTCCCCTTCCTCTCTGGCTTTCTCGCACTCTTTCCCTCTCTCTCTCCCTCCTGCCTTCCTGCCTGCTTGAGCGAGCAGCTGCCCTCCACCAGTCCCTCCTGCCATTGTGTCTCTGCCTGTCCACTGTCCTAAAGCCATAGAGCCAGCTGACCATGGACTCAGCATTCTGAAACTGTGATTCAAAATATATCTTCCTCCTTAAGTTGATTACTGAGGTGTTTTGTCACAGTGATGAGAAGCTAACACCTGTTTTATCTTCTAATTTCTTACTATGGAAAATGGTGATTATTTTTGAAATCTATTTGCTTCTGTATTTTCAGTTGTATCAGTGTTCAGTTAAATTAATATTAAATGCTCATTACTGTAGCAATGACAGTGTTATTCCTAGTTGATTGCCTGATCCCATTTATTTTCTGTAACAATGTTTTGTTTTTCCTGAAGTTAATAATGCATGCCTCCCATCCTGATCTTTTGAAAACCCGTTTCTAAGCCCTTCGTTAGTAGTGCAGAGTTCCTCTCCATAACTTCACTAAAGGCAAGTCTTTGGTTGTGCTTTAGTTCTTTTGTGTTCTTGGGGAATCCTGCTGTGTTTTGTGGTTCCGACCTGGTACGTTGCTCTAGCCCATCTAGTGGCTGTTAGACCCACTTCTCACCCTGAAGACACCTTTGTGCTCTCTTGTCCGGGATGTTCCACCCTCTGAACCTCATGTCTCCCTTTCTTACTTTCCTTCCCAATTTCAGTCAGTCACATTTCCTTACAACTTCCAGAAAAGTTTATGTAGTCAGAGTTCCATTTTTCAGATATCGTGTGGTATGAAAATGTCTTCATTGTGATATCATGTTTGATCGACAGCTTGATGATATAGAAATAAGGGTTAGAAATACTTCTCTGTACCTTTCCTTCTTATTTTTATTCTAGCATTCAGTTGTTGTTCAGAAGAATAGTGCAGTTCTGCTACCTAATATTTTGGTTTTACCTGTTATTTTATTGTTTTCTTTGATGGAAGGTTTTGGGATTCCTCTTTATCCTGAGTGTCCTGACATTTCACAGTGATACATCTCAGTGTTGAGACTCCTTTAAATCCTACGTGAAATGCAAGGTGAACCCTTTCTGTCTAGATAGCTGCATACTGTATTTCAATTCTAATGAGTTTTCTGGGACACCTTTTTGTTTTACATGATTCTCTTGGTTTTGTGTTTTATATTTCTAGAGTTCCTATAATATGAATATTGGATCAACTTGATGGGTCCTCTAATTTTCTTATTATTCCTCTCTAAGTCCATCTTTCTCTTATTCTATTTGTCTTCCAGTTCCTATATTGGATATATATTATTTCTGCTCTGATTTTAATTTTCTACAATATTTAAAAAATATTATTCTGTTCTTGTTTCATGTTCGCATGTCTTAGTTTTCTACATATTTCCTCTACTCTCTGCATTTCGACTTTTTCTTGTTTCCCTGGTCTGTGTCTTGGTTGTTCATTCATATTTGTGAATAAGACATTCAAAGATTAATTGGATGCTTCATGTTCATGGGTAGAACTCGTTGAGGAGTGAGATTTACTGTATTACCACTCATTTGCTTTGGCATGTTTAGTTTATACAGCAAACTATCAATAGCTGAGGTATTTTGTCTCATTCTTGGCCACTTGTTCAGAGAGGGATATTCTGGCCTCTTCATTCTTAGAGCTAGGAATGGCAGGATACTTGGAGTGGGTGATGGCTGAGGGTGACTATTCTTCAGTACATAGACATTTAAGGCACATTTATTTCTCACATTAATTAAAGTAGCCCATCTCTTACAGCTTCCTGGGGTATCTTATACATTTCAGGAGACCAAGGTGGCCTTCCCTCACTGGGGTGGAGGACGTGTAATCATCTGACTGCTCAGGAAAAAGAATTAGATGTAAGAGCCTCGTGCATCTTAGATGATCACCAGTCCCCCGGCCCGCCTCCGCCCCTGCCTTCACAAGCGTAGGTGCCCCATCCTTCTTCTCCCCTTCCGTTCCCAGCTCTGCCCACGACCATGCCCTCATGGTCCTTCCTGGCCTTCATCAGTGATGCCCCGCCATCGCCGCCCCGCCTCCTCTCCACACCCCGTCTCCTTCCTACTCTCCTTCTGGGTCTGGTCTTTTGTAACCACCCATTTCAGAAATCACTCGTGTGTTGTTATAGGAGGCAGCAGAAGCTATCTTGTTTAATTTGAGAGTCTTAAAGATTTTAAGAGGTTTAAAGATTGGATTTTGTGTAATTTCAGTCCATTTTGAATTAAATCTACCCTGAGTATGTATTTCCTGCTCTGCCCTCGCTTGCTTCCTCTGAAGTAGTTAATAGTCATTGTGTTACCGGACTCTGTCCTGAGCAAGTTAACAGCAACAGCCTGCTGCACCTCTGCGCAGCCTGCGGAGAGCCTTGGTTGTCGTGGGGTCATCTGTAGCAGGTACAGACAGCGCGATGGAGAAGATAGCTTTCCAGAAGACCCGGCAGAGCAAATGTTCTTTTTCCTGAGATTCCTTTCTATAACAGAACGTTCGAAAGTAAAGCGTGTTTGTGTGCAGTGAGAACTCCACGGGAAGCTCCCTTCCAACTGTGCACACCTTCACTCATCTAGTATTTATTAAGCACCTGCCAGGCACTTTTCTAGGGACACAGAAGGAAAAACAGACCAGAATCTCTGCCCTGCGGGATTTGGCCTGTGTATTGCTGGTAACTCACTGTACAGTGAACCTTGATACTGAAGAAAGATGCAAGTTCTTTGTGATTCTGTGCTCACTTTGGGCCCACCCCTTGTGCGCAGACCTTAGTCATCAAAAGCGACAGACTGTGAGGAGTCAAGGAATTGGCCGCCACCGGGGTTTATTCCCGCCCCTCACGCACTAGCTCTTCTCATCTGGAACCTTGGGTGACGCAGTTGGGGCACTCAGATGAGATGAACATAGTGTGACTCACGAGGAATCCACATGAAAATGTTAGTTTCTTGAAAGCTATCTATAAAATTTAAATTAATCCATCAACCTCCATAATCCAGTTGCCAGCTAGCTAGTGTGCCTTGGAAGGGCCTAACTTAAAATAACCTATGTAGGTCCTGGTGAAAAGCCCCCACGTCATATCTGCGTTTCATCTGGGGATCGGGCGGAACTTCCTGGGGGAGAGGCTGGCCCTTGTCCTGCCAGAGATGCATTCTGGAGGGATTTCTCATTCTGAAAAGTTCCCTTTGAAAACATGATCAGAAAGACCGCCCGAGAAGACGACAAGTGAGAATCAGAGACAGCGAACAAGTTGATTTTTAATTCGGTGTGCATTTCCGCTGCGTTAAAGACAGTGCTCAAGGGTTGTCCTAGCGCCCTGTGAACCATCCGCCATGATGAAGAGAGTCTGGGCTCTCCCTCCTAGAGAAGCCGCTGCTGCTCCAGCGGCAGCTTTCAAGGTCGTCGTACATGTTGCCGTGGTAGCAAGGCTCACTCTCAAACCTTTCAAATTCTCTAAGTGTGCACACTTTTTGGAGGAAGGTGTAATTTCAATCTTAAATCCACTGGAAACCAGTGTAATTAGGGTACAACATCTTCTCTCTTGCTGTAGACTTTAGAAACATGCAAATCAGGCACACGATTTTGCATGGTCGTTTGATTGAATTTAATGAGATTTTCCTAATGTAGTGACCAGGAGGTGGACCGTGTGCTTTCCTGTGGAGGGATTTCTTTTCCTTTTTCATGGCACAGTTACCAGTCACAGGACACATGCTGTGATTTTCTGAGAAAGAACCCCTCGATCTAATGCAGGTTTTTTTTTTTGGGGGGGGGGCTCTTGCTAGAACCAAGTGGATCCTTCCAACCACTTTGTGGCCTGGAGATATATTATTTCTTTGGCAAGAGTTCATGGGCAACGACAACAAAATATCACAAAGTTTTTTATGGAACTAAAGCAGCGATGTAGGTAGGAGGTGCAAGACTGACTGCCATATGCTGCTCTCATCCTGGATCCCGACACGGGGTGAGCTGGGGATTTAGCACACACCTTCCTGCCCCTGTAACAGGGCTTTCTGAAGACTGAAGAGGAGATCAATAATGCCATTAATTTTTTTGGTCATCCTTGTAGTGGAGTTTTAAGAGAGGACTGTTGAATCCTAGCCTACGTTTCCATATAATTAGTTTTAATAGGTGTCCTATAAAGGAAGAAAATTCTGTCATCATACAAATTTGGAAAATTGTGAATCTATGAACAAAGTTAAACAGATTCCTTTTTTTATTAGTATGTGTTTGCAATACATAATGATCATCTTCATCATGGGGAGTTGATACATCCACATAATACATCTTAATTCATCCCCCTTCTCTTCCCTCCCTCCCCACCTGCCTCCATCTCTCGGTCCACTTCCTTTTTGCAAATGATCTATCTTCCTGCTTCCTATTGTCTATCTTTCATTTTGGGTTTCTTGTATGAAGGAAGCCATGTGACTTTTTTATTCTGATTTAGCACAGAGAACAGGATCCATGTGCCTCATGAGGAGGGAATGTCTTATATAAATCCAGTTTGTCCTCTGGGGGCACCATCTACGGAACAAATTCCGGAAAACGCCTTTCTAGGTGGTCCCCATTCATTGTACACTGAAGTTCATCCTGGTTCTTGATGTTCTTGTTCAAAGAATGACTGTGTCACAAGGATACTCTGGACCACTAGGTGGTTGTCACCCACACTTCTCCCGTGCTAGAGGGAAGGCAATATGTGACATGCTAATTGGTGATGCAGCAGGATATAATATGCCAGAGTCTAAAATTAGATCTAATTACTTCTATATATAAGACACCAAGCAGAGTTTGCTCACTGCCTGAGCTGAAGTTAAATGAGTTGAGAATTTCAGTTCCCATTTATAGGCTGTATACCTCAGTGACATTTAAAACACTTATGGACTGAATCATTTGGGTTTGCTCTGTGTCAGGCAGGGAACTCTGAAGTGATGATCACACTATGGGGTAAAGAGGCGCAGGAACTGGTCCTGGTTCCCGGTTCCTAACATGGAGGAGGGTTGCAGACCGGCTCACTCTGACCCCACGCAGCTGCTGACAGCCTGGTGCACATGGACACAGAGCTCGGATGGCGACGATCTGCAGCTCCATCTCATCAGGGAAAGGCCATCCTGAGTTATGTGACAGTAGGGGGTCCTACACCAATTTCAAAAACGATGATGTTAAGTAGAATGTGACAATACAGACGGTCATTTTATCTTTAGGGATGACTTTGGTTTTAGTGTCAGTAATCAGAGAATAACTATCCTTCAAGAATTAGACAGAAATGTACAAAAATATTTCTCTTATGCATACACATACTTTTAAAAGTATATGTAAATATATTTTGTCAAGGTTTTATTTGATTTTTTTATTCGAAGTCTCATTTTTTTACTCATTTAATATTTCAGAAATGTTCAAAAAGGCTTTATTGCATCTATATTCATTAAGGAGATTGGCCTGTAGTTTTCTTTTTTGGTTGGATCTGTCTCTGGTTTTAGTATTAGGGTAATGCTTGCTTGCAGGAATGAATTTGGGAGCATTGCTTCTCTTTCAATTTAATTAAATAGTTTGAGAAGTAGTGGCATTAGATCTTCTCTAAATTTCTTGTAGAATTTAGCAGTGAACCCACCAGTTCCTGGGCTTTTCTTTGCTGGTAGGTTTTCAATTACTTCTTCAATTTCATTGACTGATATTGTGTTATTTAGAATCTTTATAGCTTCTTGATCCAGCTTTGGTAAATCATATGCATCTAGGAAGCTGTCCATTTCTTCTCTCTTTTCCATCTTATTAGAAGGAAGGTTCTTGAAATAGGTATTGATGATCCTCTGGATTTCTGCAGGATCTGTTGTCATTTCACCCTTTTCATTCCTAATTGAGTGGGTTTGAGTCTTTCTTTCCTTTTTTTGGTAAGGTAGGCCAAGGGTTTGTCAATTTTATTTAATCTTTCAAAGAACCAACTCTTCCATTCATTGAGTCTTTGTATTGTTTTCTTATTCTCAATTGCATTAATCTCTGCTCTGATCTTTATAAGGTCCTCTCTTACTTTGGGCTTGACTTGCTCTTCCTTTTCTAGAAGCTTGAGATTCAACATTAGGTTGTTTATTTGAGCTTGCTCTGTTTTTCTGATATGGGAATTCACCACTATAAATTTCACTCATAGGACTGCTTTCCTTGCATCCGGTAAGTTTTGGTATGTTGTATTGGCATTATTGTTTCATTGTACAAATTGTTTAATTTCTTCTTTAATTTCATCTGTGACCCATTGATTGTTCAGAAGGGTACTATTTAATTTCCATGTGTTTAGGAAGTTTTTGTGGTTCCTTTTGCCATTTATTTCCAGTTTCATTGCACTGTGGTCTGATAGTATGCATGGGATAATTTCCATTCCTTTGCATTTACTTAAGTATGTTCTGTGAGCTAGTATGTGGTCTATTTTGGAGAAAGTCCCTTGTGCTGCCAAGAAGAATGTATATTCTGACGTTGCGAACACTGTAATATCTACTAAGTCCATTTTTTCAGAAGTTTGGTTCAGTTCTGGTATTTCTCTGTTGATTTTTTGTCTAGTCCATCTGTCTATTTTTAACAGTGGGCTATTGAGGTCCCTCACTACAATTGTATTAGTGCTTATTTGATTTTTCATGTCTGTTAATATTTGTTTTACATAGTTGGATGTGCTAGTATTTGATATATATATATATAAAAATTATTATCTCTTCTGAACATAGACCCAAAAATCCTTAAAAAGATAATGGTAAAAGTGCAGCAAATCATCAAGAAGATTAGACACTATGACCAAGAAGGATTCATCCCAGGGATGCAGGGATGGTTCCACATATGCAAAATGAATAAAGGTGATACACTATGTTAACAGAGCCAAGGACAGAAACCATTTGATCATCTCAATAGACCCAGAAAAAGCATCTGACAAAATCCAACACTCATTCATGATTAAAAAAAAAACCCTACAAAAAATTGGAATCGATAGTCTTTTCTCAATCTGATAAAAGCCATCTGTGACAAACCAACAGCCACCATCATACTAAACGGACAAAAACTGAAAGCTTTCATCTAAAATCAGGAACAAGACAAGGTTGTCCACTCTCACCATTCTTATTCAATATAGCTCTGGAAATATTAGCCAGAGTAGTTAGACAAGAGAAAGAAATAAAAGGAATAAGAACAGGAAAAGAAGAAGTTGAATTATTATTATTTGCAGATGACATGATACTCTACATAGAAGACCCCAAAAATTCCACCAAAAGATTACTAGATATAATAACCAAATTCAGCAGCGTAGCTGGATACACAGTCGACACTGAAAAATTAATAGACACAAATAACAAACTCATTGAGAGAAAAATTAGGAAAACAACACCTTTCACAATAGCATCCAAAAAAATGAGATACTTTGGAATCAATGTAATGGAGGAAATAAAATACCTGTACATTGAAAACTACAGCACTCTGAAGAAGGAGATCAAAAAGGATATCAGAAAATAGAAAGATGTCCCTTGTTCTTGGAAAGGCAGAACCATCATAGCGAAAATGGCCATACTTCCAAAATTGTTATACAGATTTAATGCAATCCTAATTAAAATACCAGTAGCATACCTCACATAATTAGAGAAAACAATCCTAAAATTCATTTGGAAGAAGAGACCTATTGCAAAAGCAATTCTGGGCAACAAAGATAAAGCAAGAGGCATCACAATCCCTGACCTGAAATTATATTTACAAAGCTACTGTGACAAAAACAGCATGGTACTGGCAGAAACAGAAACAAAAACAAACAAAACAAAACAAAACCAGACCTAAGGATCGGTGGAACAGGTTAGAAGATGCAGAAACAACTCCAAACGCTCTCAGCCACTTTTTCTTTGACACTGGGGCCAAACACCTTCACTGGAAGGAAGATATCCTCTTTAATAAATGTTGCTGGAAAAACTGGCTTTCTGCATATTGAAAATTAAAACTAGACCTGTGTCTCTCACCATGCACTAAACTAAAAATCTAAATGGACCAACTATCTAAATATTAAAACAGAAACACTAAATCTGCTGGAAAATAGAATAAGTAGAACTCTTAAAGACATAGGTAGAGGTAAAGATTTTATGAACAAAACTCTTATTACACAGGAAACATCATAAAAAATCAACAACTGGGGTCTCATCTTATTACAAAACTTTTGCACAGCAAAAGAAACCACCAACAGAGTAAAGAGACAACCCACAGAGTGGGAAACATTTTTTTGCCAGCTGTTCCTCAGACAAAGGACTAATATCTAGAATGCATAAAGAACTCAAGAAAATCAGAACCCCCAAATTTAAAGACCCAAAACAAAAATAATCTGAAATAAATACACTTCTTAGATGAAGAAGTAGACAATGGCAAATAAACATACAAAAAAATGTTGAACATCACTGGTCAGCAAATTAAAATAACACTGAGATTCCACCTTACCCCAGAAAGAATGGCTAGCTTCAGAAAGTCAGACAATAACAAATGCTGGCAAGGGTGTGGGGAACCCTTGTCCACTGTTGGTGGGAATGTGGACTGGTGCAACCACTGTGGAAATCAGTGTGGAGATTCCTCAAAAAACTAAAAGTAGAGGTTCCATTTGACCCAGCTATTCCCCTTCTTGGTATCTTCCTAAAAAAGTTGAAAGCATCATACCACAGCAACATATGCATACAACCATGTTTATAGCAGCACAGTTTGTAATAGTCAAATCTTGGAAACAGCCTAAATGCCCATTGACCAATGAATGGATAAAGAAGATGTGTGTTTTTTAATAGAATGGAATACTACTCTGCCCTAAAGAAGGATAAGCTTGAGACATTTTTAGGTAAATAGACGCACCTTGAGACCATACTCTTAAGTGAAATAAATTGGATATATGTTTAAATATTGCATTGTTTCTCTGGTTTGAGAAACTGAAAGTGTAAATAAGGACAAAAATGTATAATACATATTGGGAGAAGGGAAGAAATTGTTCAAATGGAAAGGTGAACAGGGAGGGATAAAGAAAAAAGAGTAGAAGGGAAAAAATGGAAACAAAGCTTTTGTAAATAAGGAAGGGGAGAGGGGTTGGAGGGAGGAGAGGGGAACGGAAAAAAAAAGCAGCAGCAAGATATATACAGGTAAAAATTCCCTATGAAGAGTGTTATCATTATATCTAACATGTACCAATAAAATAAAAAAGTCTTTATTAATTTACTCAGATATAACTCATGGCACCTTGGAGCAAAAGAAATGGAGCAAGTCCTCAGTGGAGCAAATGAAAGAAAGAGCAGTGCTGAGGCCCATCAGAGGCGAACCCCTGTTCGCCACCCTTCTCTGACAGGACGGTGGAGCTCAAAGCCCGCACGGCAGCAGTCAGAAGCAGACCTGCCCCAAGGGTCGGACGAGTGCCATCTCCACCGGCATTTCAGCGAGTGCCCGTTCCACAGAGGAGAAGTCCACCTGAGCATGTAGAATAGATGTAACAAAACAAAACACAACAAAGCAAAAGACCACCTTTGCCAGTGTGTGCATTATTTTTAAACTTCGACATGAATTGAAGAAGAATTAGGAAATATTTCTCCAGGGCCCTTAGGAACAGAAAATCTGTGTGACAGGTCATGTAGACAGGCAGTGGTCTGGAGTGATATGTGTAGCGTTGCACTGATTTTTTCGTATATAAAGGTGCATATTTATATCACTCGTGGCTCAATACTGGTAAAGGAGCATGTAAAGGAAAAAAGTGAACAATTGGAGAACTATAGGCACCTCTATTGCGTGATTATATCCTAAAGCAAACCTGTTACTTTGGTTATTAAAGGTACATTTATGAAACATGATTCACGCTTCTTTTTCTGTATGTGTAGACAAACATAGGCTAATAAAATGGCCTGGGAGTTTCATCTTGCAGGATGAAGTATCTGAAAATAATGAGATACATCTTGCTTCGAAGGCCGTGATCAATCTTTTTTGAAAAGAATCGACATGGAAGACAAGCAGGCACTTCAGCCAGTCCTGCCTCATTATCGTTTGCATTTATCTGCCATCTTCTTACCTGTCCTGGTTGTTGAGGGTTATAACGACTTACTTACAGTGATTTTGTTTTATAAAGGAAGATAAATGAGCCTACAGTATTAAATCACATTCTTGTTTCTTCATCCTATTTGGATCCTTGTAAAAGATTCAATGTTGACCTTCTTCCTTTGAAGTAAAATGTTAGCCTAGGAAAGACTAAAGATATATTTCTTTTCTCTTTCTAAAGACAGTAAAACTTTTACCTGCAAGTTTATGAGCAAGTTTGCAACATTACCTAGGATTATTTTATATGAAAATGTGTGCACACATGGTGACGATAGATAGAGGTTTTATTGTGTTCACATGGACATCGTGAGACCGGGGCCTGGTTGTAAATCCTCATCCTGTTAATGAATGCTGCAGCCCATGCCTGACGGCTGTCTAGCTGGCATGTCAGGGGTGTACGGCTGTCAGACAGGTGCGCCCCTCCGCACCCCCAGGCAGCACCTCCCCCCGCAGGTTCCCCTGTTCAGAGCAGCCGGCGGCAGGCTCCTCCCAAGAGCTTCCTGGAGGACACTGCTCTCTCCCTCTTCCAACTATATTTTTGAAACAGTTAAAGTGTTTGCATTGTTTTTCTAAAAATTAAGGGGTTGGGATTTAGCTCAGCGGTAGACCACTTGCCCAGGAAGTGCAAGGCCCCGAGTCCGATCCTCAGGACCCCACAAAAATTAAAGCTAGGACTCTTTTATGCATTTGGCCACCATGAAGTGCATCAAGATTTCAGTCTTCCTTCCACTCATAGAAGAGAACACAAGGGAAAACTAAATAAACCTGTTATGCAAGGAATAAATGTGAAAAGGTAAAATTAATGTGTTTCACATGGCTCTGACAGGTAAACAATGATGGCATTGTCCAACTCTAGTCCGTCTTACACAAGTCTGAAGTGTACGTGTGAAACCTGTGCACACAGGCATCTCAGACAGAAATTCCCTCTTCAGAATGATGGAATCAAAATTATTATTATTATTTTGGGGGGCAGGGTCTGGCTGTGCAGCAGGCTGGCCTTGAACTCACTATGTAGCCCAGGCTGGCCTTGAACTTGTGGCGATTCTCCTGCCTCAGCCTCCCAAGTGCTGGGATTACAGGAGTGCGCCACCATGCCCAGCTCCAAAATTATTTTTGAAAATACCAGTGGCTTTGTAAAGCACACACACACATACACACACACACACACACACACACACACAAAGGAGAAGTTTGAATTAGTAATAATTTCATCGCCACAGTACTGATTAATTAAAATCTAATTGTAAGAAAATGTGCTTTTTAAAAGCTACTTTGTGAGATGTTTATTGCAAGTATCATTTGCTATAACTTTAACCAAAAGGCAAAGAAATAGTCTTTCCTGCCAATAGCTTTGTTTGAAGCTGCTTCTTTGCTCAGAAATCTTTGACAGCTCCTCAAACCCTCAAAGAAATTTTAAAAATTTCTTTGGCCTTAAAATATCCCTCCTGCCGGCTTCTTCCTCCGTGTTTCCAGGGCGAGCCGAGCTGTCTGCTCTTCGGGGAGATGCCCACGCAGGTCTCAGCGCCCCTCTTTGAAGTGCTCCTCTGGTCCCCGCCCTGTCTGGCGGACTCCCGTGATTCTCAGTCGGCTTGGTTTTTCCTCCTGCTTGCTGCTTTCCCAGCCGAACTCTTTCCTCTCTCCTGGGCCCCTCCGCCCATTCTCATCCCCACTGGGCGTCTGTTACCCTGTCACTCCGAGGCGCTTGCTTTCTGCTCCTTCCCGAGTCTCCTACAACAGGTACAAAATATTATTTATCTTCTCGTCACTGGGCCCTTGCACGGTGAAGGAAGGAAAGAAATGAATCGAATTGTAGATCTACCTTCAGTCATCCACAGTCATTTAATAAATGAGGGAGCGAACATCTAAACCGTCTTCCCCTTTGCCCACGTGCATTCATCTCACATTGAGGTTGGTGTTTACAGAGCTTGCTCCTGTCTGCATTTCCCGGGTCCCTCCCCGGGGGCCCCTTTAACACCTCCCCGCCTTGAGCCCGGTGCTGCCCCGCCTGTCCCGGCGGGCGGGGAGGTGCAGTGGTCACGCGTGGGGCGCTTTCGCGGGCAGCACCGGCGGTCCGGGCTGGCGGCAGCGAGACACGACTTACCCAGGTGAGCATGCCAGCCAGCTGAGCCTTCTCCCGGCCCGCGCCCCGCGCTGACGGCCTCCCTGCAGCAGGCAGGCAGGTCCCGACGGAGCCGGAGGGCCGGCTGGAAACGCCCCTTTGGGCGGGGAAGTTGCCTCCAAGAGGCGGCCTGCTGCAGGAGAGTTACCGGCCAGCTTCACTCGCAGGAGGAAGGTCAGTCTCCGGGAAGAGCGCTCAGAGACCGGTTTTCTGGCCGGGACAGAGGACAGAAAGCCCGAGTCCCCTCGGGGATTGCAGAAGGCCTTTTCCCGGTAAGCCTGGCGGCTGCGGAAGACTTTTCTCCTTCCCTGCGCCCCTCCGTGAGGAGCTGCCCTTCCTGGCAGACGTGGAGGGAGGCAGCTGCAGCCCCTTTTGATTTAGGGGCCACGTTTCCTTTGCTGCTTGTACCACGAGGGACGCGCAGTCTGCGTTGTGAGGTGGGGCGGGGACAGGCCGGGACGGGGGGGCGGGAGGCGCAGAGTCCACAAGCCTACAGAAGGAACTTGTGATTCCCGGCTGCTGTTAAGACCCTTTCCGACACCATGCTGGGTGCGCAGGCAGAGGGACAGAGATTCGGGATTCCCTTCGCCTCCGCAGGCGCTGAGCCCAGAGAACCCCCAAGAGCTCGGTTTCCTTGGCCCTGGGAATGGTCTTGGCCTCTGCCCACAAGCGTGCGCTAGAGTTTAAAAGGCTCGCTTAGCTGCACACCACCACGCGTGTGCCAGGCTGGATGCTGGGGAAAACCGGGGCTCACTCTCTGTGGAGACGGCCCTAGCTTATGACTCGGAAAACAATCTGGTTATCGCACTTACTAGCCACCTTTATAGATGTGTATAGGAGTTGGAATGTAGAGGTGCAGACTATAGAATATATTAGGGCATTTTATATGGGAAAATTTTATAATTAATACTTAATATTTTATGAAAAATTATTAAATTACTAGAACTAACACATACACACCTATCTAATCTCTTTAGTGTCCCATCTACGATGACAAATTGGGCTCTGATTTCCATAATAAAATTTAACTTGTAAGTTTGCTTCTTTATCTGACCCCAGATTCTTTTTCAATATGATAAATTCATCCTGAACGAAGCGTCTACACTGATCCACCCATCGTCCTCTGTGTTTGATTCTCCAAGAGAGTGTTCAGGAGCAAACGAGCTACTTTGTGGAGAATCAAAAGTTACGAGCAACTTTCGTCCTCTCGAAAAACTGCGGTGCGAACCAAGAAGTGGTTACGTTTTGGTCCTGCTCTTTGATTTCATTTTAACTTCAAAATTAATATCCTTCTTTTAAATATTAAATTGCTATGAGAGGTTTTCACCTCCCGTCCTTAATGCTGGCGCTATCTACTATCTACCACGCCAGTTTCTTTCCTGATTAGTTGGGAGGACAGCAGTTGTCACCACAGAAATAGCGGCGGTCAGGACGCTTCCGTGAGGGTCCCACACGTCTGTCTTTCATGAGTGTCCCCTCTCTGCATCCGCAGCCTCAGCCGAAATGTGCCTTGCTGATGTGACTGCGGTGTCTAAACGGTGTCGAAACACTCACAGTCCTACTGCTTTTCTTTTTAACTTTTCACTTTGAGGAAGTCTTTCTAATCTGTTTTGTGATTGGCTTTCTTTAGAAGAGTTTCTTCTAAAAGAGTATTTGTTTGGTTTTCTACTTTAAGGTTCTACAGTAACTGGTTACCCAGGACCAAAAGAATTTTGAGTATCAGTTTATAATTTAAATTATCTATTGATAAGTGTAATATAAATTCACTTCACTATATAGCATATTTTGTAAAAACCTAGTGTTCTGTCATTTTGTGTTTCCAAACTCTGGAAATACTGTTGTTCTTGCCTTACTTAGTCACCAAGGCTCTGAGCTGCAACTAGCAAAAATGAAATTCAGGTTATCTTATTGAAAAGGGAATGGGAATAGGTTTCTTCCGATTCCAAATGAATTTTAGGGTTGCTTTCTCCGGTTCTGTGAGGTACGCTAGTGGTATTTTGCTCGAATTGCATTGAATCTGTGTAACAGTTTTGGAAGTATGACCATTTTCACCACGATGGTTCTGCGTTTCCAAGAACAAGGGATATCTTGCCAAATGCTGGTATCTTCTTCGATCTCCTCTTTCAGAGTGCTGTAGTTTTCAATGTACAGGTCTTTTATTTCCTTCAGTAGATTGATTCATAGGTATTTGACTTTTTCAGATGCTATTGTGAAAGGCATTGTTTCCCTAATTTGTCAATGAGTTTGTTATTTGTCTACAGGAATGCTATTGATTTTCGAATGGTGGCTTTGTATCCAGCTACACTGCTGAATTTGGTTATTAAATCTAGAAGTCTTTTGGTGGAGGTTTTGGGATCTTCTATGTTGAGTATATGTCATCTGCAAATAATGATAATTTAACTTCTTTTTTTCCTATTCTTATTCCTTTTATTTCTTTCTCTTGTCTAACTTCTCTGGCTGATGTTTCCAGAACTATACTGAATAGGAGTGGCGATAGCGGACATCCTTGTCTTGTTCCTATTTTCTATGAAAGCTTTCAGTTTTTGTCCACTTAGTATGATGGTGGCTGTTGGTTTGTCACAGATAGCTTTAATCAGATTGAGATAAAGACCATCTATTCCAATTTTCTCTAGGGTTATTTATCATGAACGAGTGTTGGATTTTGTCAAATGCTTTTTCTGGGTCTATTGAGATGATCAAATGGTTTCTATCCTTAGCTCTGTTAATAAGGTATATCACCTTTATTCATTTTGCATATCTTGAACCATCCCTGCATCCCTGGGATGAATCCTACTTGATCATAGTGTCTAATCTTCTTGATGATTTGTTGTGTATGGTATGTGAGTATCTTATTGATAGTTTTTGCATCTATGTTCATTAAGGTGATTGGCCTGTAGAAGAGAACTAGAATAGCAAAAGCAATTCTGGGCAACAAAGGCAAGGCAGGGGCATCACAATCTCTGATTTGAAATTATACTACAAAGCTACTGTGATAAAAACAGTATGATACTGGCAAAAACAGACCTGGGGATCAATGGAACAGAAGACAAAACTCAGAAATAATTCCAAGCACACTCGGCTGCCTTATCTTTGGCAAAAGGGCCAAACATTTCCCCTGGAAGAAGGATAGCCTCTTTAATATAAATAGTGCTGGAAAGACTGTCTTTCTACATATCTAAAATTAAACCTAGACACATATCTCTCTCACCATGCACTAAACTGAAATCAAAATGGATCAAAAATCTAAATATTAAAACAGAAATACTTAATCTGCTGGAAGACTGAATAAATAAAACTCTTGAAGACAGAGGTGTAAGGAAGATTTTATGAACAAAACCCCAAACATGCAGGAAATACTGTAAAAATCCAACACCTGAGGTCTCGTTGTATTAAAAAGCTTTTGCATACTGAAAGAAACCACCAAAAGAGTGAAGAGACAACCCACAGAATGGGAAAAAAAATTACCAGCTATTGCTTAGATTAATATATAAAGAACTCAAAAAAACCAGACCCCTAAAATTTAAAGACTGAACCCAAAAATGAATAGGCACTTCTGAAATAAATAGACACTTTTTTAGATGAAGAAGTACAAATGACAAATTAATATATGAAAAAGTGTTCAACATCACTGGTCTTTGGAGAAATGCAAATTAAAACAACCCTGAGAGTCTTCCTCCAGAAAGAGTGGCCATCATCAAGAAATCAGCCAATAACAGACGCCGGTGGGGCTGCGAGGAAGAACCCTTCTAAACTTTTGGGAGTGTAAATTGGCACAACCAACATGGAAATCAGCGTGGAGATTCCTCAAAAAACTAAAACTAGAGATTCCATTTGACCCAGATATTCCTTTTCTTGGTATCTTCCCGAAAGAGTTAAAAGCATCATACCACAGCAATATATGCATGCCCATGTTTATAGCAGCACAATTCATAATAGCTAAATCTTGGAATTGGCCCAGATGCCCATCAGTGAACTAATGGATAAAGAAAATGTGATTTTTGTATACAGTGGAGTACCACCTCGCCATAAAGAAGGATAAACTAGAGGCATTTTTAGGTGAATGGATGCATTTCGAGCCCATAGTTTTAAGTGAAATAAATGGGACACATATTGTTTAGATATCACATTGTTTCTCTTGTGTGAGAAACCAAAAGGATAAATAAGGACCAAAATGAATGATAGATACAGGGAAGTAGAAAGAAAATGTTCAAGTGGGAAGAGGAACAAGGAAGGGAGAGGGAAAGGGAAGGAAGGGAAAAAGAAAAAAAGGGAGAATAGAAGGAAAAAATGGAAACCAAGCTTTTGTAAATAAGGAGGGGAGAAGGGTGGGAGAGAAGGGAGGAGAATGGGGGAAGAAAAGAATCAAGATATATTATGTACATGTACAAATTCCCCATGCTGAGTGTGATCATTAGGTATATCAAAAATATACCAATAAAGTTAATTTTAAAAATTAAAAACATAAAAAGAAGAAAAGAAAAAGGGATGGGAAGCTGGAAGAATGTGAAGAATGTGAGGTTGTTTCAAACCCAGCGAACCCCCAGGGTGGTATCAATACTGCCAGGATTCCGATGTCTGTATGTGTCTGCCACCCTTATTTCTGATTTTAGCATCATTTTAGGACACCATGTGATAGCAGTCTGGCCACACTTGGTCCCAGGAGGGCAAGCCTTGTAGCCAGCAACCAGAGATGAGGTGGGGTGCTCTCTGCCCTCCTGCAGATCATCCCCTTCAAGGCCTACCTGCGGCCATTCCCAGACACACACTCACCCTGGATACATCTTCATCAGCATGACGGGAAACTCCGGGCTGAGTCCCAGCAAGGCCAGAAGGGTGAACTGGCCGAGGAGAAGGTGGGAGAGTAAGACAGACAGAGCACAAACCACAGCAACAGCAATTCCGTCTTTTTTGATGCCAAGTGTCTGTGACCACTAGTAGTACCTTGGTTTAGTTCCTTTTCAGGATTTTTTTCAGTGTAATGCCGTAAATCTCCAAGAACTATGGGCAGCTCAGATATACTGAACTCGAAAAATAGTAGCAGGTTTTCCCTCCACAGGGCCACCTCCTCAGTTAACCGTGGTGTCCACTCAGAACTCCGGGAGCAATACCATAACACAGCATTGGAGCGAGGCGCATGCTGCCCGTGTGTTCTGTCAGGCAGCGTTCTTTGAGGTACTGAAGTTCCCAGAAGTCAGATGCAGCTGGGACCAAGGACAGTGGTGTCTGGTTGGCCCATGAATCCTGGGACAGATCATAAGGGCACACTGGTATTTGTAGGTTAGTTTCTTTGGTTTTACAATAAAGATAAAGATTATATGTTTGTACTTTGTTTCTTCTTATTCTTGTCCAATAAAGTCATCAAGATTTTTTAAATCCTATTTTGAAAGTTACACTTAAATTTAATAACCAGAGTAGGTACAGCTAAACCCTTAGGGGTCTCTAAAATCTACTGTGGGGCAGAGAACAAGTCTGCTACAGGCTGATTCCTGGGGCGAGTTAAACTTCAGGGCCCATCGGCTTGCTTTCTGAGTTCATAGATGGGGAGAGTGGCAATTTTTTATTACAGCCAAGAATTAAAGACTGAAAGGAAGAAAGTAATAGGGAAAAAAAAAAAGAAGACCTCCGTATGCAGAAATTGTGCTAAAACTAGATTCCTCATCTCCTCCTTTCATTTTACACCTTGTCTTAGTTAGCTTTTCTAGAGTTAATGGTTCTTAAGAAAGCAGATTGAATATGGGACATTTACAAATTACAATATTCACCCACAAGCCAAATGCAGGAAGAGTGCTGAATGTCTACCTGGGCACTGGAAACCAGAAAGATCCAGTCAAGGGCTGGGAGCCCACAGCACTGTCCTGTGTATGTCCGTGTCTGCAGACGATGGCTGAAGAAATCCTCACTGGAACCAGGATACGATGCTCACAGCAGAGATGACGACCAGAGCTCCCCTGAAGCAGCAGCAGCCACCCTCGACGACAGCAAAGCCCCGAGATCCTTCCTCGACAAGGACAGCCGAGTTCCTTTCGGGAGAACCAGCCGCAGCAGAGCTTCTCCTGGGAAACAGCCCGCCAACTAGCCACGGCTCCCACTCCGCCTTATGTTGCATCAGCAACAACCCTCAGGTGGATCTCATACGCCCAGCATCACACCAACTCAGTCTGGCTGGGTGTCCTGGCTCAAATTGACTATAGTAAGTCCACCACCCACCAGGATAGTTAATGTGTCTCAGAGAATGTTCAAGGGCAGAAGTCTTAGTCCCTAGTCATGATTTAGAAATTTCAGTATCTCTAATAGAATTAATGCTGTGGTGGGGCCATTGCTCTTTTGTCTTTTCTGCCTCCACAGTTCACAGCTGCCTCATCTCCCATGTGTCCCCTCCCACCAGACTCAGCACTGCTTGTCAGGGTAGCACTCACGTGTGACACCTTCCCAGCTCCTGGGGAGGACGCAGATTTCCCTTGCTTTGGTACCCAGGCTCTTGGCGGCAGCCCCAGGCTCTGGTCCGTCCACCTGTTTCCTGGGTGGCACAGGCATCAGTGTGCATTTGTATCACTGTACTTCTCTCTGTTGATTTCCTCGTCTGTTATGGAGGGATCAGAAGAGTACCTACCTGGAGGCTTGTTGTCTAAGGACTATAAATGCCAGTATATCTGGCATGTATTAAGTTTAAGCAAAGGCTGATCTTACCCTGACTTCTCTCTCTTCGTCCAGGGCCTGTTCCCCGGACCCCTGGACACAGGCTCAGGTCTGTCCTATGATTTGGACACAGCAAATTTTGTGGTTCGTGAATTGCCGTTCTGCCTTACCTTAGTTTTACTGCACTATTTCACCCACGAGAATGAAGACTTTGGACTTAGTAGTTGCATATTACTTGCATTTGCAGTACTTAACACAGTTGAAGAGGGGTAAGAACTACCTTTGAATGCAGACCACCGTTCCTCTCTCAAGGTAGACTTGGCCTCTGTGTGTGTTTGCTTCCCTTCTGCTCCATGTGGGGGGCCTCAGGGGAGAAGCCATCTCACCCAGGACTGTGGGGTCCCAGTGAGGCTGAGTCACGCCCCTTGCACAGTGCAATGGTCTGGTGCCAGCGAGCTGCCTGAAGCCCCTTCCCTGCTCTAAGCCACCGTCTGCTCTCAACCCTGCTCGCCGCTTGTTTGTGCGTGAGCTGCGGCCCTGATCCTGTCTGCCCCACTTCATAAATATTTCAGCTCCCTTCATCTTCTGTCCTCAAGTAAACAAACATCTCATCCAGCGACAAAAAACTGTAATGTGTTCTAATTGTCTACTAGCAAACAAACATTTAAGATTAACTTTGTGTAAATATGATTGGATATTTGCCATTAGTTGATTAAAATACAACGTTTGAAAAATTGCTTAGGGTTTGGGCACTTAGCGCAGAGGTAGAGTGCTTGCCTAGCGGGTGCGAGGCCCTGAGTTTGATCCCCAGCGCCACCCCCCCACCATTGCTCCATATGTTTTCACAATTAAAAATATTGTTGTCATTGATTAAAATGATGTTAAAATACTTATACAAAGTGTCATTAAAATACTTGTACAAATTCTTTTGCAAACTTGTTGCAGTTACAGTGTCTCAGAGGTGCCTTTGAAACAAGCTATAAAATTGTCTTAAATAGTTTCCTATTAGCATTATTATCAAGATGTAATAAATGATGGCTTTGATTTTACTTGTGATGAACAACAGAAAGAAATGCCATAAATCTCATTTTGAAATTTTTATCATTTGTAATTGGTAATGGGAGGCACTCTATCAACTACCTTTTAGGAAAAACTTTTGGCACCCTTTATGGTGTTTATTTCTTAGGAAGAATACAGTGTTTGTGTGTGTATATCTCTACTCCTTCCTTTTTTATTTGCATAAAATTCCACTTTTATTTTCATAAAATCAGTGATAACTTTTTTGAATTTGGGGATTATAATCAAATCATGTGGTAAAGGAATTATGATGTAAATCGTAAGAGGTAATAAAGGAAAACTGTTGGCTGGTGTGATAAATTCCAGCTTTCTTAGAGCCGTGTGTGCAGTGTTTTAGAAATCCGCTTTGTCGTATTTCTGCTTTTAGTTGGAAGCCTTCCAGTTTAGTCTTCTAAAATCGTTTCTAAAAAATCATTTCTTATACTTCTAAGTATAAGATTTAGCACTTATACTTAGATTTGTGATCTGTTTTAAGTTGATTTTTGTATATGATGAGACAGGCATCCAAATTCACTTTCCATTATTTCAGTACTGTTCTTAGTGCTCTTCTTGAAAATCAACCGACTGTTGATGGATAGTTTTGTTTCTGGACTCTCAATTTTATTCTCGTGACCTTTATGTTTTTCCTTATGCTGGTAGCACACTGCCTTTTGTATTGTAACTTTGTAGTAAACTGAGAAGTATGAGCCTTCCCAATTTTGTTCTCTTTTGAGATTTTATTTATGTTGAGTTCCTTGGATTCCGTGTGAATTAAAGGATAAGTTTTTCCATTTCTCTAAAAAAAGTTGCAAAAGGCAGTCAGAATTTTATGGGACTTCCATTGAATCTTGGATAAATGTGGCAGTATTGCTTTATCATAACTTAGGTCTTCTCACCCATGAACATGGTACCTCTCCACTTAACTCTGTCTCTTAATTTCTTCCAGTAATGCTTTCTACCCTTCAGTGTACAAGTTTTGCCTTCATTTCTTTAAATATATTCCTAAGTAATTAAAATATTTGACTGATATTATAAATGTAATTTTCTACTTAATTTCATTTTTTAGACTTTTTATTGCCAGTGTATAGAAATATAACTGAATTTTGTATATTGATCTTGTGATCTATTACTTGGTTGAACACATTTAACTTTAATAGTCTAGTTTGCAGAATCTTTAGAAATATATATATATTTGTGTATGTATATGTGTGTATATATGTGTGTGAATATATATATACACACACATATATGTTATCTACAAATAGTTTTACTCTTCTAGTCTCTATGCCTTTCTCTCATTTCTAGCTCATTTCTTGCTAGAACTTACAGTATGGTCTTGAACAGAAGTGGTTGAAAATGGATATCCAGGTCTTGTTCCTGATCTTAAGGGGAAGCTTTCATCCTTTTACAATTCTGTCAGATTCTAACTGTTGTGAAATGTGAGCTGTGAAATGTTAGCTGTGAAATATGGATACTGTTCAAAATAAGTTGGTATTTATTTTAATTACATTGTTATAAATTAAGATATGAATGGTAATATATTAGGGCAAACACCAAGAAAATAGCTCACCAAGTTTTATCTAGACTACATTTCAAAAACCTCTGGAATTGATTACATGTCTCCCCTTTCTGCTGCCACTCTTAGGTTTTACTATTTTACTTTTTTTTTCTTCTTTTGCAAGCCCACTGCAGGAATCATGTACTATTTTCTCTGTCTCCATTATTTCCGGCCTCCAGTTCACCCTCCATATTAAAGTCAAATTGTGCATATTTGTCATATCATCTCACACCACACCTCTCCTGTTGAAGAACCCTTGGCAACATCAAACCCCGGAACACTGACTTCAGCTTTCTCTTACGAAAACATTTTATTCTTGTGAATTGCTGTGGCATTCTTAGGAGATGAATTCTGAACAGGAGGAACACTGGTACTGTGGCAGACTGAAAACACTCCTTGGTTCTTTGGGTCATATGCACTGGACCGCCGTGGCTTCCCAGTGACATGGAGTCGCTGACGTGAACCAATTGCTTGGGCACTGAGCCTAACTCAGACTTTGTCAGGCAAATGCCTGTAACACAATGATAGGATGTTGGAAACCCTTAGTAAATACGAATGTATTTATACTTTGCAAGTGTAAATTTAACATCAAGCAGCTATGGTTAGTCTATTTTCTAATTGGGCAATATCTGAATTATAAAGCATGATTTATTTGTTTTGTAATTAACATTGAAATGCAAATATGAATATGCTTCCTTATAAAATTTTAATTGTGCTTCTTTAGGCCAAATATCTCTGTTATGTGGATATTTAATGAATCAAAACAATTTAGAAGATATTATAAGGAAATAATTTTATAACTTAGATATTCTCTGCACATGTGTTGGACTTACTGACTAAAACAAGAAAATTGGAAGTAAGAGATGAAATAAAATGTGAAACCAGAATACACTAGTGAATGTAGGGGGAGGGTAGAAAAGTCAAGACGTGCGTGAGATTTTGTGAAGTGTTTTCTTTGCTACGCCACAGTTAACTTCCTTGTTCCTAAAAGAGCGACTGAGCTGGCATTGCCGGGATCCTTCGAGTTACAGGTGTCACATGGGGTGGAGCCAGGTGCCCAAGCGGCCAGCAGTCTGGGGCCTATCGGAACCCGCTGGGGACCCCGCTCCCTGCCTGTGGGTTTGGCTTCAAACATAAACATCGTCAGCGTTGGTTCTACAAAATCTTAAACATCTTAAGAGTTCCAGACATAAAAGTTCTTGAGGTCCTATCTTTTACTCCAAGGTATGAAGGAAAACATAAAATATTCTTCCTAAAAAAGGGGTGGAAGTATTGTCTCAGTTGAGAATTTAATACCCTTCTCTTATGTTGAAGTATGAACAGAATTGTGTGTTGTGTCCAGCATTATGCATTATCAGATTTTTAATTTTATTACTAAAATAGTACATAGAAAATGCATCAAATTACAATAGCTGTCTAAAAAACTAAAAATTAATTTGGCATTTCATGGGTTTGGGAAAATAAATCCTGAACTCTTAAGTGGGAAATCTCAGAGCAACCACTGTAAGTTCCATTATGCCTGAGATAATTTGTATGAACAGTTCATGACTGTCCTGTTATCTCCTCAACTTCATGCTTTATAACTTGTTTTCTCTCAGAAAGACATTTTTGATCATTGGTATCTCTATGAAGGTTTACTTTGTGGAAGGGAAATATGTGTGTCTCTCTCTCCCTCCTTCTCATCTTAGTTAGTTAGCAAGAAAGGTTGTGAACACTTTTTCCCCTCAAATTTCTCTCATCAAAAGAAGGAATTTATACTTATTAGTTAAACGAACAGAAATCATTTTTATCCTAGTTTCTTCTTAAAGTTGCTTCTTAAAGGAAGATTCAGATTTTGGATTCCAGGTGGTCCTTCCACAGTGAATTTATGTTTTTATTTCCAAACTGAGACGCCGTTTTGAAATCTTGCTGTTGGGGGCTGTTCCTTTGTTTCACGCATTCAGAAGAGGCAACGGCACGTTTACAGAGCCCGAGTCACCAGCCGCTGTTCTGGGGAGCAGCCTGGACACAGGTGCGCACCTTTGACCAGGAGCCCGGCTTTCTGTGGGTCCCGGAACCCAGAGAGTTCATCTCTTCTTCGTGGTCTTCATCCATTATTCTGTCTTCCTTCTGATAAAAATACTTACTTCTCTAAGCGTGATATTTAGTATGTCAATGAGTAAAACCCTAAACAAGTACTTCTACTGCTTTTCCTCTTTACAGATAATAAACCTGAAGCAGAGATTAGATGAGTTAAAGTGCTTAGACTAAAGTCTGCTTGTAGTAAGCACTGTTAATATGATATTGTATAAATATAAATTGTTATATGTAAATGCAAATCAGAAGATATTATTTTTATGATCTGCTACGTAAATACCTTCTGCACTCACTCCATTTCCTAAAGTCAGTTTCCAAAACACTTTTCTGAGCTGATGAAGGGGGCTTTTCAGCCTGTGGCCAAAAGCACTTCCATAGCAGGTGAGGCCCCAAGGCACCATCCTGGGTTTTCACCTGTCACCCTGGCACCGCAGAAGCACGGCCCTGTATTCAGGCTGTAGGTGGGCGCTGGGGCAGCTATCAGAGAGGTGAAAGGAAGGCTTGTGCCTTAAGTGGATCATAATAATGACCTGCCACCCCGAGTCCCCAGGAATACATGAATGACCTTTATGAAAAGAAAGGTGTGTAATAATATGCTTTGGAAGTTTCCCCTGAGCTACTGAATACCTTTTCATTTTTGGTACTACTGTTTTTAAATCTGTAAAAATCCATAAATCCACTTGAGGAAAGAGTTTAAGTTGTTCCCTTTTCTATTTTCTGCCTAGGAATCACCTCCTGAGACAGCTTTTCCCTGATCACATATACAATAGCCCCCATCACCCCAGCCCCTTGCTTTATTTTTACTCATAGCATTTATGATTCCCTGATTTTGTATTTCCCTTGACAGTTGAGTGTTGTCTTTTCCTCCAGCAGGACACAAGTCACACGGTGACAGCAGCCTTTTCCTCGTGTCCTGTTATATTACTGCATGTAGGACAGTTGTCATATGAGAGGCATCTGAGCGTGTGTTGAATGGACGAACGGATGAATGAATGTAAAAGCACCGAGGAGACCCAAGGGAAGCAGCAACTGAAAATTTGTACCCCCCGCAGCAATGTTAGACTCTCTTTTTCTCTGAAAGCATCTGTAGTATTCAGTATTTACTCATATTTGTGAAGCATTTGTGGCAAATCTTACTATAAACTCAAAAATACATTAGGCAGACTTGCATTATTCATTATGCAGAAATCAGCGAATAGAAACCCAGCGTGTGAAGACAGAAAGTGATAAGCCCAAGCTTAGCCATCTTATCCAACCCAAGAGCATTGAAAATATTTCAGTTGCTGCTACTAGAAGTTCTACTTTGCATGTTCTCTAAAAAGTGGGAAGAGCATTCCAGTACTTTTCTATGTCACTTCTGGAAATTTCCTTCATGTCTAGCAGCTTTAGTTAAATTCATATCTTGAGAGAAGGCCACTGTTTTACAAATAAACTTGAGATACATGTAGAACAACCAGTGCCATAAATATGTTAAATAAATTTAGTTGAATGAGACTTGAATGAGTGAGAAGAGAGAAGACATTGAAAGCAGTGCGTCCTTCTACAGGCACCAGCATACTGACTCCGTCCCGGTTGAGTCATCGCCTGTATGATGCAGCTTACTGGAGACACAATGTGAACGGCAGCTAAACATGCTGCTGTGCGTGCCAGGGACACAAAGACCCATAAAGTGCCCCTGCTTCTCCAGAGGGACTTCAGTCTAGGGAGGGAAGGTCGGCACTCGAAGTGTGGCATGTGCTTGTGTACACACACACACACCCCGCCACTCACACATGCCCAGCCCCCCCCATTCGCCACCTGTGTGCTCCCGTTTCCACACACGCTCCTTAGGCCTCAGACCCTTAACCTTTCTCTCCACTGACAGCTGACTGGACCGTGCTCCTCCGAGCTCTCAAAGGAACCAGACACCTTGCTCTGCTTAGTGCTGACTACCTCAGTTTCCCACTTCTGTCATTTACCTGGGTGTCTGTCCGAATCCAGGGTCATCTGCTTTTTCCACAGCTCAGAGGGGCTCTTCTCGCCTTCTGTCGACAGCAGTGTCCCTGCTTCTCTTGTGCATCGCTGTCCCCCAGTCTGGCCTCCCTCGGCAGCCCTCCCGCCTCTGCCTGGACCCGCCCCCTGCTGCTCTCACCCGTTGGGTCCTCAGCCTCACTCCTGTTCTGCTCCCCTGATGTCACCTGGGCAGCTGAGAACCCCTCCGGTGGGCTGGTGTGAGGAGGGGACCCGTCAGCGCCACACCCAGGCTCCCTACCTGAAGGGAAAGTACTGCCCTAGCTCCGCACCTTCCTCGGGGCTGTCGGCTTCCTGGCTTCCCAGCACGCTCCCAAGATGACACAGAATCTCTTACCTCCAGAAGGACCATAGTGGGGGGCAGCTGCACCTTACCGGTGACCTCCAGGCCAGGTTGGCTGCTACTGAGCTCTTGCCTTCTGGAAAGCTCCTACCTGACTCCAGGACAGACAGCATCTCCTGGTTCCCTCCCGCTTCTCCAGGCCTTTCCGACTACTCTGCTTCTCCTGCTAGGTTGTGTCTCTGCCCCTGATCATTGCTGTGCCCGTGATTCTGGTCACATTCTTCTCCACGGTAAATTGACTAAGTCTTCAACATCCATGGCTTCAAGGCACCCCATTCACACTGCCCAACATAAAGCTCCAGCCAACGTGTAACTTGAGTTTCAGACCCACGTGTCTACTCACCCCCGGACATCTCTACCTGGTTCTGTCACATGCAACTCAACGCAGCAAAACCTTGATCCATTTTTGTGTTAAATGTTAGCCCGCCTTGCACATTTCCTATCCACACAGATGACCTCACCACCCACCAATCCAGAAAAGTGAAAAACCCCTTGTTTCCTTCACTGCACAAATCCAGCTGATGAATACTTCCTGTGTTTTCCTCTGTCACACTTCCTGCCTTCCTTTGGGTCCACATTACTTCTTTCTTGGATTGCTGTAATTTTCTTCTCATTTGCCTTCCTGCTTTTCTTCACACTCTTCAGCAAGCTCTCCCTGGTGCTGCTAGAATGGTATCTTAAATTTTTAAATCTGATGAAGTCCTTTCCTACTAAAACTCCTTCCCAGGCTCTTCATGGCTGTGGAGGTAATGGCTTTATCAATTTATGCTCTTCCGTTTGCAGCAGCACAAGACACCACCCGCACTGCTCAGTTGAGGTGGCACTGACGGCACCCGCCGGAAAACTCCAGGGGCTGGAGCTGGGTGGGAAATGTCAGTAGGGATGGACTTTATTCACTGTCCAGTTCTGCCGTCTCTTGTGAGGGCTCCAGGCTCAGGTTCAATGTGACAAGATGATGGCCATGGCCACAGCAGTTGTCCAACTTCCCAAGTTTAACATAAAGCAAGGAAGAACAAGAAACAGCTATAACGATCCCGTCGTGCCAGAGCCATGAGCTGTCCCGGGCAGTCACCTCTCCTAGTATGTTGCGGCATACTGACCTGAGAGTTGGCACAGGAGAGCGGGCAGTGCACTTTATTGATTCTTACAGCCCCAGCACGGCGTCTGGCACACTGAAGGTGATCGATATGTACTCAGTATTTACACAGAACTGTGAAGGGCTGCTTTGCTGGTGGCAGTACATTTTAGCTAGAGCTAGGAGGATTCCATTGGGTGATCCTGTCAGAAAGTGTTTCTTTCTCGAAGGTTCTGTTTGGGGGTTAATTGAGCACATATTTTTCTGCATTATAGGTAAGATTCTCTCTCGGAACTCTTGCTATATAAATATTTACCATTACATTTTCCAAGAGTTCTCACAAAAATCTGCTATCCAAACAGAAAATTGCACTAAAACAAATCTGTGTGAGTGGCAGAATGGAGAAGTGTGAGTACAGGTGAGGCCAGGTAGGCTGATCAGGGCGCCTGCAGGGTTGCGTCAGTTTTCCAGGGCGGTGGGACGGCCTATGGGAAACCCGACGCGCACAAGGGGCCGGGAAACTCCACCCGCCGAGAGAGACACGGACGGATAAAGTGTGCCAGAGAGACGGCTGGGTGGAAGATGTCAGCGGGCAAGGCCCAGGCCGCCCTCTACAGAGCTCGTGATTCTCCCTGCAGGGAAGAAGATCTAACAAGGCAGATGCCGTGATCTCTGGTGTGTCTGAAGAGCTGAAGAGGGCTCTCGTGCAGTGGGCTGAGAAGCTCGAAACCGTGCACATGCGCTGAAGGCCCTGCGGCCTCTGTAGATCTGAAGGAGGTGAAGAGTTTGACCATTTAGTAAAGAAGGTGGGCGCCTGCTGCCAGTCTCGGGTGGCACGAGTCTAGCTACTGCGCGAGAAAGCGTCATTTGAAGGTCACAGAGGCACTGCTTCTTGATTCTTTTACTTCCCCTTCCTCTGCTCTCCCTGTTCTGCCCTCCATCTCTTGGTCCCCCTGTGTTTTGTATTATCTGTCTTTTACTTTGCTCTTTAGTTTATTTATATTTCACGTTTCTCCTATGAGAGAAACCACGGGATATTTAAGTTTTTGTGTCTGGCATATTTCACTCAACATTATGCTTTCAAGGTGCCTCCCTTTTTCTACGAATGACTCAAGTTTATCCTTTACAGCGTGCTCTGTGAATAACACATTTTCTTCACCCACTCACCTCGTTGATACTTGCTTTCAGCTTCTCAAGGCTTAGACTCGTTGACCCGGAAGGGAAGGGACACTCCTGCAAGTGGAACACGAAGGCGGCATGGGGTGAGGGTTGGCGGACGTCCCAGGCTGTGCAGTCCAGGGCCGGGACTGGCTTTCGGGAAGAAAGACTCCAGCTGCTCCTCTCCTGTGTTCCTTCCCAGGGCCTGTGTTCATGGGTGTTTTCCTTCTCCCAAGTGCACTCTGGATATTAAGATGCTGAATATATAGAAAGATTCATCAGGGTTGGGGATTTAGGTCGGGAGTAGAGTGGGTGCCTCACAAGCACAAAGCTCTGAGTTCAGTCCCCAGCACACGCACACACAAAGAAAGATTTGTTCAATGTGCCTAAGTGTTTCTTCACTTGACACAGTTATTTAAAACAATTTCAATCCTCTGCTTCGTTTCTGGGTTTTTAGTGACGCCGCCGCTGGCAGCGCCTTCTCCTGGGCGAGCACGCGTGGCTGAGTCCATAGTAGCTCGTTGGAGTGTCAGTTCTAAGAACCAGAACCGGCTGCCGTGGGGCAGACTTTCTCAGGGCCTTTTTGTGTGGTGCTGCCCCTGAGCACAGTAACCTGCACCTGAAAATCCTGAGTTTTGAGCTAAAACTCCCGTTTAAATTTTGATTAGTTCCAGAGCACTGTGCGATGCCGTTGGTAGGGGAACAAACCCACGGAAGGGTGGGGAGGGCAGGTGTGTGGGGACCAGCAGGAGCCTTAGCCGGGCCGCCGGAGGGCAGCCTGGGTGTGACACGTAGATGCAGCTCTCAGGCTTCCTAGGCATGGAATTTGCCTTTGCAAATGCTGCGCCTTAATTAAGTCAGTGTATGACCTGGAGGGTGGGAGCTGAGTCCAAAGGCTGGTGCAATCATTTCCGGCCACTGATGTGCGAACTGTGTCCACCGGGTCTCAGAGTCGCAGTTCACAGAGTGACCACACGATGACACGTTCCCCATCGAGCGTGGAGGACTGGAAATTGCCCAAAGATCTTTTATTTTAAAATCTTTTCCCAATTAGGGTGTTGCCCCTTCTTAAGATTCTCATATGTGGTTCAAATGCTTTGAAAATATGATCAAAAAGCTGGTTAAGACTAAAGGTAATAAGGACTTGAAATTCAAAGTAGTGAGTAGGAAATAAGACAGAAACAGGATCTGGCAACCATTTGGCAAGTGATTAGTAAAAATATTCTGAAAGTCAGAAAAAAGGTCAAACCCATAGAGAGAAATGTGAGCCTTGTCTACCACGTCCCTTAGAGTCTGTCAACATACAGGAAGTGGGGATGGCTCTGGCAGAAGCATGAGGGCTGGGGACCTGCCTGTCTCAGCCTCCTGTGAGTGGCAGAGACGAGCCTGGCAGAAGGCTCTGGAGTCACAGCCAAATGCTGCCAGCTGCCTGCCAGTGAGGGTGCCGGTTAGGAAGCAGGAAGCAGAGTTGAGTGGTGGACCAGGAAGCCCTGGACTCAGAGTGCTGTGTGATGGGTGTGTCAGCGCTGGGAAGTGAGGGCAGGAGAAGAGTTTCCAGTCGTAGGCGAGGCAGGGGAGGTGTGAGACTCAGGCCCATAGGCCAAAGAACCAGCAAGGAGCAGGAATGAGGGGTGAACAGCAACAAGGCCACGACTACAGTGAGGTTCAGGAGGAGACCATTCACGGTAGGGTTGGAAAAGCTGTCTTCGTAGTTTACGTGAGAAAATGAATTGTGCTCAGAACATTAGGATGGTATCAGATGTAGTCAATTATTCTGAAGAAAATAACTCCAAATGGAAGTTCTTTGTTGTGATAATTTATTTTAAAATAATCCTAAGGCCGAACTGATTATTTCTCTAGCTGTGGTGCATTCTTCCTGTAATTGGAACGATTTCTGAAGTGTGTGCCTAGGATAATCACAAAGGTAAGCAAGTCTCCACAGATGCTTTAGACCAATTACTGCCGTGCTCAATCAGATGCTGACACCTCCCCTAAAATGGCTTTGACAGGAGCCCTGTGACAGCCGCCACCCAGGGGAAGGACGCCGGCTTGACGCGGCTGGTCTCCGAGGCGCCTCTGTGCTCTTCCCGCGTGGCGACACGTGGGACCTCACAACTCCTGCCCAGACTGTGTTTCTGGGGTGGTCGTCAGTCGGGCAGGAAAACAGCGTGGCAGTACGTGGGCACGCGTGTGGGTCATGGCCATCTGGCCTTGATCTCGCCGTTTCCCTGCATGCTAGAAATTTGCAAAGTGACTGCACAAATCACTAGACTGTCCGGATTGCTTGACCAGACTTTGCAAGTGCAAACAGATATGAATTCACGTACCGTCCTCCTCAGCCACTTTCCCGGAGTACTGAGAAGCAGCGCAGAGTTGCCTGGGGACAGACTCCTCCTTGGGAGTTTTCACAATTTGTATTTCATAATTAACAAATAAGGTTTAAACAAATATAAAAAAATTAGCTGGGGGGAGGAGAGGAAGAGGAGGAGAAAGATACGAGGACCCTGGCGGGCAGTGACAGTCGATGACGGTCGCGTACAGGCCCTCGCAATTCCTGTGAGGCACATCAGGAACCAGCACTTTCTCGAGAGGCAGCGCAGAGCGGTTTGACGTGGCTGCAGGGTGACTCTCCAGGCCCCTCCTCATCGCTGTGACCCTGGCCACCCTTGAATCATCCTATTTTGAACTCTTTCTGTGTGTTGGCCAACATCAAGTCCTTTCATAGTTAAAGATGAATTACTACCCTGGTCTTCTATATCCTACTTAGAGCCCTTCTTCAAAAATGAAGAAGCAAGCAGAGAATGCCCTTACTGGTCTCAAGATTGCCAGGTTGCCGGGAAGCGTGGCTGGTAATCACCCCCAGGCCTGCGGCTCCTACGTGGATGATGAGTGCATCAGGCCGGCCCTGGTCCAGAGCGCAGTTCTGGTTTCCATGTTTGGGGGAAGCTCTATCCTGTGTCCCACAGTCTGCACCCCGCCAGCTGCACATGTGGGTGCCCGTCTCTGCAGCCTTGCTGATGCTTGCTCTCCCTCCTCACTTGTTCTCAGGTGTGGTTTGGGTTTGTGTTTCCTCAGTGATTAAAGGTCGTGAGCATCGCTTCATACATCTGTTGATATCTGCACGTCTTCCTTGAAGAAATGTTCTTCTTTTCCGGCCCTTTGCCCCTTGTAATGGTGCTATTTGCCTTCTTGCTGTTGAGTTATTTGAGTTCCTTAAGTGTTTGGGATATTAGCCCCCTTTTTATTTATTCTTTTTTTTTTTTTTTTTTGAGACAGGGTCTTGCTATATAGTTCAGGCTGACCTTGAACTCACTGTGTAGCCCAGGCTGGCCTGCAATGCATGACAGTCCTCTCGCCTCAGCCTCCCAAGTGCTAGGATTACAGGCGTGTGCCACCAGGCCTGGCTAAAGTAACTGTTTTAGCAATGAAATATTTTGTCCCCTTTCCCCTTCTCCTGTGAGGCTCCCCAGCTGCGGGGTTTCCTCCATGCTCGCCGTTGCGTGGGGGTGGAGCCAGGTTGGGTGTGCTCCTGAGCCTCAGCTGGGTTCCAGGTCTGCAGCCTCTTGCTGGGGCTTGGGTGGGCATAGATGCTGTCTGGGTGGCTGGGTGTCTGGCGCTTGCCCTGGGATGAGGCGCTCCATGGTAGTCTGCAGGTGGAAGGCTCTCTGGTATGTGCCAGGTGGCTTACTCCTGTCCCCTGGGATCCCTGGCAAGTCTGCACTGCCCCATCAGCTGGGAGGGGTTACAGCCTAGCAGCAGGGCTGCTTGGGGCTCCAGCTGTCATGGAGTCCTGAGTGAGGAGTCTCCCAGCAGGTAGAGCTCTCAGGCTGCAGTTGGGAGGAGCTGGAGTTTCAGGACCTGCAGTGGGGTGAGGAGGGCAGGTCACCTGTTGGGGCGCTGGTGGGTGTGGGCAAGACTTGCCCCTCACCGCTGGGAGAGGCTGGAGCCGCTTTCCAGGGTGGTTTCCGGCTCTTCTGTGGGGCTTGTGCTGGGCGGGCTGCCACCAGGCGGGTGGACAGTGCCCGGGTCTCTGCACAGGACTGATCTCTGACTGCTCCGACGGTGGTCAGCACCTGGGAGCTTTGCTACTTCTTGAGATGCTCTGGCTTTTAGACATGGAAGATGCAACTCTTGGACTCTGTTTAGGATAGAAAAAACAATATACAGGAGAAGTTTAGTGTACATGTTAATGCTCATCATACTCTAATTGTTAAATTGGCTGTAGCTTCGGGAAGGTTGGGAGTCAGCGAGGCATAAAGTGGCAAGGTAAGAACTCACAGCATCTGTGGACTGTGTTGGATCCTTGAAGAAAGAGACTTCAGGGCATTGAGAAGAATCAGGAATTTGCAGTGCAGGAGGGTTCAGGAATGGGCATCGTAAGCTCAGTCAGAAAGGATGTCTAGATTGAGCAAGAGCAATGGAGAAGGTCGGCTCATAGGGGAACCAGGGAGAAGGGAGAGCCTTCGCGTTAATGTGATAAAACAAAGCAACCACCCCGCAGCTTTCAAAATATTCACGTATTTCCCTGATAATTTGTTTAGCTAACATTTATTTTGAATCTTTAGCATAAAAGTCTTCTTTCAGCATGCATACTTATTGTTTATGTTGTTTATGCTCAAAACCTTTAGCCATTTGATTCTTCTCCATGTAACTTTTTTAGGTTTACTGTTTTAAATGTGAAATATGTCATACCTGTATCGATGAGGTTGCAGCCTACTTAAGCCAGTGTTTATGGAACTTTAAGATTTTTATTATAACAAAAGCATCTATAAATTCATGGGATAGGTTGTGAAAATGCTTTTGCTTAAATAAAACCACTTTTGATTCTTTTTTTAAGAATCATTTTGGTGTGTTTTGTACTCTGAGTAAGTACTTTGAAGATAATGATACCCAGTGAATTAACTAAGGTTGTTCTCTTATTTTGTTGGGGAATTTTATTTTTTCATAAAATAAAGTAAAAAAAAAACCACTTTACCATGTTTCTTTTATATATTGTATTACTAAATGGCAAAGTGATTGCAACTAAATGAACTTATTAGTGTTCTTTTCAGTTACATCCGAAACCTAAAATCTTCTTCATGAATATCATAAATGATTAGAATAATTATTTTGGGAAAGTGTCTTTCTGGCAATCCTGTATTGCGTACAGGGTCATCAACAGTTTTAATGTGAAACGGGAGGTCTTCCATTAAAGTCACATATATTTTCCTTTACGTTCTGCTACAGGGAATAGTTGTGTCTGGTAGTGATCGCAGCCCTGGCTGGGCACGGGGGACGTCAGAGCACTCCATGTACTTTGCAGTTTCCTCTAGCACAAAAGTAATCTGTCTTTCTCTTGTGGCGGAAGGGCAGATGGTGGTTCTAGTAATTAGAATTTGGGCTAAAAGCTATAAATTCACACTTTAGTGTGGAGACTGATGTCAGAGACTTGTATAAGGATTGTGAATCATTAAAATGAATATAAAATTTTAATTTGCCTGAAGATCTTAGAGTTGTTTTCTGTGGAAAGATTGCACTGATAAGCAATGAATCACTTAAATGTCACTTAGGAGAATATCAAGCCCACTACTGAGTCCTTTGAAAAACGTCTTGTGATAAAAATGTAAATGTGACAAGTGTTTTTGTGTTAGCCAGTGACTGAGTGCCTGGTGGGTGCATGACACATGGCACCTGTCCTCACAGAAGTAAACCAGGTAAATAAAGTGGACAGAACACCAACATGAATGTCAGAGCAATTATTGTAATTGCTGTGAATGGTATTATGGATTTTCTGCATTCAGATATTTACTTTTCAGAATTATCCAGCTTTAAAATCAAGAAAATGCAAGTCTCCAGTGTTTATTCTACAACTCTATAGATAATATGAACTTAAGAGATTCCAAGTTGGTAGTTATTGAAGGTAAAGGCTCGTAAGAGACAGTTCGCTTTTTAGCATTATTTCCTGCATCTTAAGACATTATCCTGTAGTTTTGGGACTAAAAACAATACCCTGCTAAAGAAAAATTGTATCAGAGTTAGACAGGAAGGAAAATTTTATTCACTACTCCTGTAATAGAGGAGAGAGACTGAAGTCAGACTGAAGGCAAAAGAGTCTTCAATGGGTTGAGTCAGAAGAAAAGTACTGGAGGACATTGGGGGAGGCTGGCCAAAGTGACGAGGTGTTTGCTAACCAGGGATGTTCGGCGGTAGGCTCCCGCCCTTTCACATAGACTGGGAGGTAGGTGCTGTCTCCTTTGACGGCCCCCAGGTCTTTGAGAAACGTGCCCGGGTTATAGAATTAGAAAGAGGCTGATAGATTTACATCTCAAAGAGGCAGAAAAAGAATTTGCAATTGCATGTTTCTGGAAGTAAATGCCCTAAGAAATGAGAAGTCCGAAGGTTAGAGTCATGAAGAAGTCTGTGTAAAGTTCAGTCAGATCAAGTATTGTGTTACACTGTCCTGGCTGACCTTTCGCCGGCAGTACGTTGTGCCATATCCATATCGATGTTTCACTATTTTTGACCTACAGGAGCAAGAGGTTCATACGGCTCCATCTAAGATCCTGGAATCCAACTTCCTAATGTGTTATTTCTGTGTTCTGCAGAAGAAAACAAATCTGGGATTGTGGTCTTTAATTTTACACTTTCTTCTTCCCAAACAGAATTTATGGAGGATTTTATATGTCTTTAAATAAACAAGGTATATTTCTAAGCATATGTTTGCATATGTACACGTGTTTATAAAAACAGGTTAAAAGCTAAAATTGGAAAAAAGGGAAACAAAGCTAGGAGAGATATGTTAGCTTTTCATCACTGTGACAAAATTCCTGAGGATAAAACTTAATGGAGGAAAGGTTCATTTTGGCTCGTAGTTTCAGTCTGCGGTCAGTTTCAATCAATGGTCAGTTATAGTCAGCTGGCTCCATCGTGTTAGGCCTGTAGAGAGGCAGAAACATCATGGTGGAAGGGCAGAGGGGAGGAAAACTCACCTTATTATAGTGGCCAGGAAGCCGGGAGGATGGCAGATCCAGAGAGGAAGGGGCCAGAGACCAGATACAGTCCCCAAGGTCACCTCCCATGATTGACTCCCTTCAACTAGGCACCACCTCCTGTGTCACCCTCCAGTAATGCCATCAACTTAGGCTCTCATCAGTGGATTAACCATCTGAGGAAGTTAGAGTCATCTTGATACAGTCACTACCAAAACAGTCCGCCAGCAAGCAAGGCTTCAACCCAGTGGGCCTTCTGGGGAAACATTTTGGATCCCAAACGTAGACCCCTCAAACATTTGTGTTCATCTCACCATGCAAAATACATTCAGCCTGTCTCCAGGAGCCCTCAAAGTCAGCAGTTCCAGCATTGCTGTCTAAATCGAAAGGCTTCTCTGAGATTCAAGGCAAACTCTTAGCTGTGAGCTCTTGTAAAAATAAAATCAGGATACATACTCCTAAGAGAGGGTGTTACAGAGTAAACAGTCCCATTTCAAAAGCAAGAGATGGGGACATAGGAAGGATGGAATCAAAGCATGACTAAAATCCAGCAAAGAAAACATCAACTCCTGCATCTCCACCTGGGGTGAATGGTAGTACGATGTGGTTTCCTGACGGCTTGGGCAGCCCTGCCCCTGTGGTCTGGCTGGCTGGCACCTGATGACCCCTCTCTCGCTTCAGTGCAGCTGGCATCTGTGGCTTTCTTTGGCAGATATTGCCTCTTCCTTGTATCTTTCATTTCCTGAGGTCTCCACTGCAGCTTTGGTTTCACTCTCACAGCTTCATGTGTTGCTCTCTCAGGAGCTCCTTATGGGGTAATGACCCTGTCGCACATTTCCTGGCCTTCTAGGCCTTTCTTTGAATCCTCCCTGACTCACAACTTGCATTCTTCGTGTATGCAACACCAGCATCAAGTAGATGATGCCAGGGTCTGCCATCAGCTTGAGCAGTAGGCAGGCTTGCTTGCATCGTGGCTACACAGGCCTCTGAATTCCTTAATGACTGAACATAGGGAATTTTGTGAATCAACCTCCTAGGTGGCACTGTGGGAGCAGGCCACCCCTCACACTCTTCTCAAAGCAAATACTTTCAAGGGAATCCACACTGTACACTCTTGAGCCTGAAATGGAGAGACTCTGGCTAACTCCTGAGATGGCCCGAAGGCATCTTTCCCATTGACCAAGTGCAAAATGGTGGACTTGGTTTTAATGGCTCTCTCTCTCTTTTTTAAAATTTTATTTTAATGGTACATTTTAGATATACATAGTGAGAACATTCATCATAGGGGATTTGTACCTGTACAAATGTACCTGATATATCTTGCTGCTGCTTTTTTTTCCCATTCCCCTCCCCTCCCTTCAACCCTTCCCCCCTCTTTATATACAAAAGCTTTGTTTCCACTTTTTATCTTCTATTCTTTTTTCTCTTGTCTCTCTGTTCCTTCCCCCTCCCTTGTTCTTCTTCCTATTTGAACAATTTCTTCCCTTTCCCAATATAATGCATTTTAATCCTTATCTACACTTTCAGTGTAATGGCTCATCTCTTCAGCCACACCTCTTGATCCCAATTTGAAATGAGTTTCTTTTCTACCCAGACTGCAAATTTTTCACATCTTTCCACTCTACTTTATTGGTTTACAATTCTCACTGTAAAACTGGCTAAAAGCAGCCAGCAATATCCATGGCACAACCTGAGTGATACGGTGTTTTGAAATTTTCTTCGCCAGATAAACTTGTTTGTCACCATTAAATTCACTGTTACACAGAGTCTCAGGTCATACGCAAAATGTAGACAAGTTTTTTTTTGCTGGACTACAACACGAATGGCCCCATCTGGAACCTCCTCAGCCTGCCCTTTACTGCCCACATTCCTATCAGCATGACCGTCTTCTGAGCGCACACCAGAATTGCCCATTGTGCTCTGCTTATGGCATTGTAGGGCTTCTCTTAGCCTATATCTCCACACCTTCTCGAACTCTTCCCGTAAACCAGTTCCAAAGCCTTCTGAACCACATGGTCAGGTACAGTCAGGACTCCACTTGTGGTACCAAATTTCTGCTTAGCCAGGTTTTCATCTGTGGCAAAATACCTGCAAATAACTTAAGGAAGGAAAGGTTTATTTTGGCTCATGGTTTGGTAGGTTTCAGTCCATGGTCAACCTGCTCTATGCTTTAGGTTTGCCGTGAGGCCGAAACGTCAGTGGTAGGACATGTTGGAGGAAAGCTGCTCAGCTCATGGTGGCCAAGAAGGAGCCAAAGAAAGGTTCCAGCAACCACATTTAGTTCCCAAGGTCATGACTCCGTGACCCACTCCCTTCAGCTAAGCCCACCTCCTGTTTCCATCACCCTCCAAGAAGGCCATCAAAGTGTGGCCCCCAACAACCCACAGAGGAAGCTGGAGCCCTGTGATCTAGTCACTTCTCTAAGCCCAGCCCTGCGTGCTGCCAGTCTTTGGGGAGCACTGCACATTTAAATCGTAACAGTGAGTCTTGTGTAATTATTGAAAAACACCACAGATTTGTTTCAGAGCTTCTCATAAGCTCAAGCAAGGAAACAAGTGTTAACAGCTGTGTGATACCTTTAGCACAAGAGCAAATGAGAAGTTCAGGATAACAGTTTTACTGCTATTGAAAATGAACCCAGCTTTTTCCTCGGTGCTCACAATGACACCATTTCTGTGTTGGAGGATATTCCAGCAAACCTAGTACCTGGTTTCATGGGCTTGGTGTTCTGCTTTTTTTTTTTATTTCTAATGATGTCTCTCTTGTGCAAGCTCTTGGCACAACTCCAAAGTATAATACAATAGAAGAAATTTGATTGGGTATTAAAATAATGATAGCCAGATACCCAGCTTTATAAGATAGAATAAGTATATCTAGAAGAGTGAATTGCATCAGACAAATTTCCGTGCATATTTTTCTTGGTAACTGGCCCCTTGATAAGAATCAAGCAGTACAGATTATGAAAGGCAGAAGAGAACTGTTGCTGGCAGAATTTGGAGTCTGGAGTTTCTGTGTCCTTAACAGTGTAAGTCTGTGTGCTTTTGCATTCAGCCGGGGGTGGGGGAGCACTGAGTCCCTGTTCTGGGTTTCCGCAGAAGATTTAGGGTGTGACCTTCATAGCTGCTTACTTCACCCACAGGCCAGAATCCTGCCAGTCAGCATCTATCAAAATTGGAATCTGTTGAATTATAGCTCTTCCTCTATGAGCTATAACCTCTCACGAGCACTTGTATGTACACGGCAACTTGCACAGTGTTCGTTTGTTTGCTTATTTATAAATAGGATGACTGCCATGTTAGACAGTGAGGGTTTTGTTTTGTTTTTTTCAGTGCTGGAAATTGAACCTATGGCTTTTTCACTGAGCTACATCCCCATTTTCTTTTTGTGTCAGGGTCTCACTGATTCATTGGCAGGCCAGGTGGGCTCAAGCTCTCCACCATCCTGCCTCAGCCTTGCAGAGTGCTGCGGTTAGAGGCACGTGCCTTCATGCTTGGCCTGGACAATGATTTCTTTCTATGCAAATACTTTATTCATTAATATTTGTATCCTTAGTATGTAGTTTGAGCCTGGTATATAATAAGGCACAATAAATATTTTCTTGATCTCAGTATGATTTAAGAAAGTTAAAGTTTCATATTTAAAATTATAAATCAAATACTTGTAAGTAAAAGTATCACCCAGCAGCAGGCTGATTCCACTTTCCCCTGCCCCGTGTTTGCCATTTTACAATAGGACCAAATCGTAGCATCTCGGGGTCCAGTTACTGAGTGTCAAGTGTGGTGGCAGACAGGGCAGACCTCTTCCAGTGTCCCAGCTCTGTCCCCTTTCACTGATAGACACTTTGCTCCATAGCTGGGATGTGGATGCCTGGAGTAATTTCTGCATTTCCCAGTCTTCCTTTGAGTAACATGGTGAAGTAACTAAGCAGAGATGTGGTGTGTACCTGTCAGGAAGCATCCTGCTTTTCCTCTTCCTTCTGACTGGCCGGAATGCAGTCACATTCGCTGGAGCTCAGCAGCCTGTGGGACCATGAAGAGGGAGCATGTGTTGAGAGTGGGCAGCAAGAAAGCGCCTCCATCCTTGGTTCATGGAGTTGCCTCATCCTCCTTGGACTCCTTGCGATAGATTTCTGTAAGGGAGAAATAAGCTGTCTTTCCTAAGAAACTGATCTGTAACTAAGCTCAGTGGTAATAATTCGGGGCATGTCTTCCTTAGAAAGCCTTCCCAGATCCTTCTTCTGTGTTCCCGTGTACGCTGCCTGTGTCTTGTTTACAACACTTACTTCCCCATAATGGTCTTTGTTATACAGCACGTTCTTCGGGAGCAGGATCAGTGTATTATTTGTGTGTCCTTCATCTTTATCCCCAAGATATAAATGCACACAGTGTAGTACCTGGTGTGGCCCAAAATACAGTTAGTGTTTAAATAAAATTTTTATTGCAGTAAAGGATACATTCTATTAATCTCCCTCAGAACACCCCTTCTCACTTTGAACACACTTACCTCATCATTCTTGCTGCTTTCTGAAGCAGTCCGGACATGGTTTTTCTAAGTGCCCTTATAAAGCATGATCTGAAACACGTGCTTGCTGCTGCTGCATGCCAACAAATAGAAAGGCAGGCTGGTTAGGAGCATGACGCCGTGTCCTCATCTGTCTACTTCAAATGACCAGATCTGGCACCGCGTAACTTCTGGTTCTTCCCCAGAGCAAACTGACCATGAAAGTAAACGTTTTAAATCCATCAGGGGCACTGAGGCAGGCACGACCTTGCCACTAAAGACATTCACAAAAGAGAACTTTGGGGATTGATTCAGAGAGTGGCAAGAACATGATAGGATAAGCATGTCCCAAGTGAGGGGCAGTGTTTTGAGGAAGATTAATGGCAATGTGTCTTTTATGTCATACATTTTTAAAAGTTTAAATATATATTGTAATTCCTTATACCTCATACTGTCTACTTCAAGGAATGAACAATTTAAAAGCCTTTCAGTTGGTTTCTAAGTAGGGGATTTTACGTCATTATATTGTTTTTTCACTGATTTATGACACGTCTTACATTTTAAGGAAAATAATCACATTTTCTCTGGCTTGTCTTATAATACAGCTGTGGATCTGTTTGAAAGAAACGTGCCACAAGCCACACTGACCAGATTCTGGAGACATCTCTGTGTTCCTTCTCTTTTAGACCCTCTCGAACTGCGTTGTTCCAGTAAGAGGCGGAACCTGCCAGCACTCTGATCACCTGGACCTACTGATTCCCTGCTCTGAAACCCAGAGAGCACCCCACCGCGATCGCTGCCATGTCTGTCTCCAGTCTGTCCTGGTGAGTGATCTACGTTCTGATCCTAGATGAAAATAATTGCTTGCTAGAGCGGTATTCTGTGAGTGGCTGTACTTCAGAGCTGGGAGGAAGAGAACTTCAAAGATCTGGTTTCCAGAGAGCGCTGTCCTGTGCGAGGGGGAGGGGCCAGCCTAGAATGAGGAGTTGGGTGCCCCTGGGGACCCTGGGAAGGGCTCCTTCGGTGCACGCTGAGTGCCAGGGACTCCATACCTTTCTTCTCTGCCTTTCCTCCACGCCTTTCTTCCCAGCATGCCCTGCGGGGGAAGGAGCAAAACACCTCTGGGTGTCCTTGCTCGTGGTGTGGCCCCTGCTGGGGACTCAAGCTGTCGAACGGGCTGTACCCGAGGACTGGATCGTTCTCATCTGAGCCTGTTTTCTCCAGGCTTCGTCTTTCAACAAATCCATTCAAATTAAACTGATTAGAACTCAAAATATGGGAGGGAAAATTCCTTTATAGATGCATATTTGTAAATAGCTGGCATTCTGAGTAATCTTTGACTTTCGTCGGTTCAGGTTCAAATACTGTTTGTAATTAAGGAGAGACGTATAAAGATGCTTTTCTGGCAAATCACCAACTTTTCTATGGCCATGAGGAATGATGCTAACAGGGACAAATTTGAAGCCATTTCATTGAACTTTGGTTCTTTTTACATGAAGAGCTGCATAAGTGATGTGCATACAAGTTTCTAGTATTCGGTATACAAATGTAAGAAAAATCTGGTAATCTTTCCCCTCCTCTGAGTGTTTTCATTGGGCTGGAAGTAGAGATAGCATCAGATTGAAGGGTCGTTTCTTAATTCTGCTTAGCTCCATATATTTATTTTTACTTAGGTAAGCGATTTCTTTCAGGCCAAGAGCATACTTATTTGTTTAGGGTAGTGTTTCTGAAGCACCTAGTGTTTATGGACTCTCTAGAATTTATCTTTGTGTCCTTGGGCCAGGGTGTTGAGGATCATGGCTTGGGAAAAAAAAAAAGTATTAAAGGTGACAAAATTCTGTAACAAGTGAAAAGGGGTATTTAAATTGTGAATTGTTATTTCATATTTCTTTTTGATATTAAAATATAGGTATCATTAAACATTCTAAAAATTTTATTTTCTGTAGAATGTTTAAACCCTTTCAAATCTCTGGGAGATAAAGACACATTTTTTAAAGGAATTATACTCCCAGCAAATAGCATTCCATGAAAGAGGAAGAAAAGAGGGAGGACAAGGAAGTGGAAGAAGAGGAAGGAGGAGGAAAAGGAGGAGAGGAGAGTGGAGGGAGAGGAGAGCGGAGGGGGAGGACAGAGGAGTGGAGGAGAAGGAGATGCACACAGAGAGGACTATGTACCTGGAAACACTGCAGTGTGGTGTGGTTCACAGAGTCAGTCAGAGCCGACCCCGGATCCTGGCCTTACCTCCTGTTGACATTCTCCCTGATGTGATATGATTCGGTTTGGGGCCATCCAAACTCAAAGGGACAGTGCAGCCCCGGAGTTGGCAAGTTTCCTTCAGTGAGTGCTTTAGAAACGAGTGACACACGTGAAGCAGGAGACCCAGTGGTAGCTGCATTTTCATCCCAGGTGGAAACTTAAAATCATGGGGATCTTGTACAAATCGCACCTGGAATTTGTAAGAATTCTTTCCACATCCCAGGTTCAGACGCTACAGAAACTGTGTTTCTGTAGGTTTCTTGGGTGTTTTCTTGGACAGAGCCCTTCCTTCCTGACACCGTGTTCCCTGGGAGACTTCCGCGCAGAGAGCTCTTGGTCTGCCTCTCAGGCGCCCTGTCCTGTCCTGTCCCTGCGGCCGGGTGGCCTTTGGCGTCTCCCTTCTCCTTGGGAGCACGTGAGCTGGCCGGGCGCTGGCACAGCGTGAGAGCAGAGGGTGAACCTGAGCTGTCCCAACCGGTCGCTGATTTGTGTCATTCACACTAGTTTAGAAATCATTAGTGTTCTTTTTCCACATGAACCTTGTCACTCTTTCATATTTCCTGACGTTGTCTCTGTAGGAATCCTTCACAAAGTTATATTAATTTAATGAAATTGTTGCAGCCCATGGTCCGGCTCTGTTTTTAACCCTCAGAATGCCGACTTCATCAGAAAGTACACCGAGTTGGCAGGTCACTCGTTCAGGATAACAGGTGACTCGTGAGTGCAGTGTCCTGGTTCCTGCCGCTCACTTCGCTGTCGGGCTCCAAGCCAGCCACTTGGTTGTGACCACATCGTCGCCAGGAGTCCTGTGCTTGCGGTGGCCGCGCAAGGATGCTGGTAGGGTACAGCAGAGAGGATGTACCTGTGCCTGTGGGAGCTCTCTGGGCTGCCCCTGGGCTGAAAGTCACTGCACCCCGCCAGCTCGTGTCTCTGCGGTGCTTCAGAGCTCCACTTCTGCACGCTGGCCTCTGCCTGGCCTTCCTGTTCATGGTGACACTGCACTTTGGTCAGAACTTTCTTCAGCTTGTGTGCATTCGGTCCGCCCGCCTTGAAGGTGTGACAGGACCAGCCTCCTCCCCGAGTGGATTTTCAGTCAACTCGGGAACGTGATGTGTGTGTAAATGCAACACGCTTCTGAAGGTCTTCACGTTTAACCTCAGAATTAGCCAGGTGAAATGACGATGGAGTGGAGGCTGCTTGAGATGGAAGCAGAGAGATGTGTGGGGTCGATTGCCCACGTGTATACGCCCGCGGCAGGCCCGGGCTGTGATTGGAGAGGAGGGTTGTTTATGGTAGTGGAGATGATGAGAGGGGCCGTGAGAAGGGACAGAACGAAAAAGGGTTCGTGTCTGTAGCACAAAGAGGTGAAGCCGGGAGCGCCTCACAGGGTGTTCATGGCTCCCTCTCCAGTGAGCACCAAGCCCACCTTTGCATTTTAGTGTTTCATATACGATATATATATTACAAAACCATAAAAATTTATGATTTTATGACATACAAGCTAAGTGTTATCAAGAGCGAACATTTACATGCTGTCTCTTTTAGATACTTTCAAATACCGACCCACAGAACCCTCACGCCGGCCTCCTCAGGAGTGTACTAGCACCAACTAGTGGATTTGCCAAGCGAACGAAGGCAGCCTGGCCCTCACCCGCCTCACTGTGTGAGAGCACCGTTCTTGCTACCTTCATCCCGGTTGGAAACGCGTCCCTTAATTCCCTCCGGTATGGATATGCTGGACTTCTAGAGTTGGGATTGGAGCAGGAGGGGTGCTGGAGACACAATAAGAAGCCCCCTAATTTCCTGCCATGGGGAGGTGAGGAGATCGATGCTGTCAGAGTTTCAGTAGTTTGCAAAACTACTTAAAGTGAGCTTCCCAAGCTACAAAATACAATTTCTAGTTCTAGTTTTTACCTCACAGTCTAGAAACTGTCAGGTTTTCACCATGACACGAAAGAAATTCAATGGAAACAAATGACAACATTGGTATAATTCAACCGGAAGGGCTATGGAATTGCCCATCTCCTAGAGACCCTCACTTCTAAGTCAAGTCCTCTCTGCTCCTGCAGGCCCCACTGCACCCCGGACGTCTGCTGTTTAGGGGTAAGCTACACTGACCAGGATTTGGAGAGAGACCCTAGCAGAGGCCTAACTTGATTTTGCCAAAAAACATCTTTTTGACATTAGATTATTTTCCACTGTGATACCTGAACATGCTCCAGTTTTTGTCGCAAAGTATCTTACAAACTGTCTGGTGTCTGGCAGAGACGAAGGTGACCCAACTAGCGTCAGGTGTGGGGGTGGAAGTCACTGAGGGAAGTGAGAGGCAGAGTAGCCAGCCCAGCCCATTGAGCGTCCAGAGTGAGGGTCTGAGTGCCTTCCCCGTGCTAATGGGGACGTGGCGTCTGCTAAGCGGGGTGGAACTTGCGCCAGGCAGAGCCCTCCGGAAGGACCAAGAAGCCCCGATTTAACAAGTCAGTGCTGTGCAAGGTGTGCGCAGAGTGTTTTCAGAAATGAAATGGGCATTTGTTTTTCCTGCCTGAAATGCAATGGTTTGAGTTTTGTTTGTTTGGTTGGTTGGTTTTTGTAAATGCAAATACATCTCTTGCATTTATTCCTAAATGTAAAAAAAAAAAAAAAAAAATTCCAATTGCGAAGAGCTGAACGCTACCCAAAATTACAAAGCAGAAATTGAAGATAGCTACTACTCACAGAAAACCATTGTTAAAAACTCTGATGTCTCATTTTCCACATGTATCACCATTCACTTTTTATTTTTGCAAAAATGGCCTCAAGTCTTCATGCTGTTTTGCCGTCTCTTGTTTTCACTGGATGGTCCCTGACGATTGCCCAGTCTAGAGGCACAGAGTGATGTGAGCAGGTGTAAAACCGTCACTCTATAGGACAGTAACAGCATGTATTTCACTGTTGAGGTGTGAATGTCAGTCATTTTCTAATTTTCTGTCTTAAAATTGCAAATAATCTGCTGTGGGCAGTACTATTCAAGTATTGCTGGCTCGCGAGGTGCCGCGCCGTCGAGGGTCAGTGGGCTTCCTGCACTGCCGCTCCGTGGATCGCAGACCCAGGCCCGGAAAATCACGCATTTCTGAGAAGGCGCCTGATGGGCTGATCTCCTTTCTGCTTCAGAGAAAGACCTGTCATGGGTCCTACTCCTTTCACCAGGTTAATTCTTTGTGAACATCGAGCAATGTGCTGATAATTGTCCAAGAAATATTCACTTACACCTGGCTAGTAGAATATGGAGGGTCAAAAAAACATTGTTATGCATGTCAACAGACTGGAAATACAGCAAAGTCCGACCTGTATAAGTTATATTGGCAAGTTTAAGAGTGATAAATGATCTTTACTGAACAGGCTGTAGTTTACAATGCTGCAACCCAAGGTCAGCAAGTTCGGCACCACTGTGAGGTGAGAAGTGATTTGAGTGGCCTTGTTTATCCAACGGTGACCTTTTTTTAGAATCCTGAGGTTGACAGAAGTGCCAGGTTAGAAATGTAGAAACTATACTTTCTCAGATTCTTTACACCATGTATAATATTTATACTTGAGCTGTTTAGCGGATAAGTGAAGAAGTGCCTTCTTCCTTATCATCTCTGACAACTGCGCTTCAGAGAGAGACTTCTGCCAGGAAGAAGCAGCAAGTTCATTCTGAGGAAGGATGGGAGCCGGGGCCTTCCCTCAAACGGTGCCATGGGCCTCCTTCTGCAAATGGCTTGTCCTGTTACCGCCCTCAGTTCCAGGCTCTCGGGACAGCACGGAGGTCCCTGCAGTGGCAGAGGAAGAAGACACTTGAATTTCTGTTTTCGGAGCGATCAGAACCAAGGTGCAAAGTGTAAGTAGGGACTGAAAGAGAAGATTGTAGCCCCAGTTTTATGACAAAAGAGAAAAAGTCAAAATTGTCAACTGCTTATAGTTGTAGAAAAGGTAAAAGAGAAGGTTATGTATAAATATAAAGCCAGTATTTCTAACTAAAAAAAGAGACCTCTGTGTGGTAGGAAAAGCATAGTTGGTGTGATACTGTGAGCATCTCTTAGCAGGGTAAGTGCCTACTGAGCAAACGACAGTTAAATTGCAGTGCTGGGAAGAGAGTGGGGGTCTGAGAGCCTAAAATCAAACAGTCCTCCTGCTGACGCAGTGGAAATTGTCACGGTGCGTGTGACAGGTAAATGTGTAGAGAAGAGCGTAGACGAGTAAGCTGAGTTCCAGGGAGGACGGGAGGAAGTATCCCAGGAAAAGAAAAGAGAGTAAAATGGACACAACCAGAACTCAAGAGATGTGAAAGCATGTCTCCTGAATTATGCAAAATTTAAGAGAGACTGTGACTATCTGTGTTGATGTCAATTTACTGAACTCTGTAAAATTTCGACGTCTTTCTATTCATAGTATGCCTTTTCAAGTTGAAATTCCTTCATTATTAAAGTGGTTAGTACTATTTTGATTTGGGATTGACATGTTAAGTAAATATATTATATTTTTAGGACCCTCAACTCAATTTTGGCTTTGAATAATGTACTGTTAGAAATAGCTGTTTAGGAATTAAGCATCTCTAGACATGGTGGTGCAGGCCTGTAATCCTAGCACTTGGGAAGCTGAGGCAGGAGGATTGTTGCATGTTCAAGGCCAGCCTGAGCTACATAGGCCAGCCTGTCTCACAAAAACAAAAAAACAACAAAAAGAAATCAAACAACAACCTAAAGAAATTTAAACATTCCTCTATATTTTCTTCTTATCTATGTCTATTTCTTTTTGGAAAATCAAATGATTAGTAAAACAGATTATTTTATTTTTGTTCTTAAACACTAGTGCCAACTAGACACGAGTGACATTTTTGAAGAAAATTGTTTGGTGCCCTTGGTGGGCGGAGGGGACTTTGCTTTCTGGGGAGCTAGTGAGTGTGAGGCTGCAGGATTGGTCCCCAGGGGGCTCATTTAGGCCTGTTCTTGCTCAGGGTTAGACCAACCTGCAACCTTGCTGGCCTCCTTCCCACGCTCACCAGGCCACAGTCCCTGGAAATCGTCACTGGTCATCGCATACTCACAGCTTTCATTGGGGAAAAATATAAACTCTAAAATCAAGTGTTTTTCAGGGATCAATCTTGGGTCCTATACGTCATGTTCCTTTTTGAATATCACCCAGGTCAAAAAACATAAGTAAGTGCTTTGGAATATGCTTTGGAAGAGTCATAATTTACTGTCTTGTGAAAGAACTATAGTGAGTAATCACACCAGTATTTCCTGTTACCAATTTGTATTATCCTCCTATATATTCTTCATCTTCTTGTGTATTTATTGGATTTTATTTGCTTATTTGTTTTTTTGTTTTTAATATTGTGAGATTTCATCATGGTTTAAAAACTATTCCAATTTAGCCAAAAGAAAAAAATACTTCCCAGTGAAGTTGTCCATTTGCTGAAAGATTTCACTCCATTAATGTCTACTGGATTTTATGGTCACCTTCTAAGAATACAGTCATTGCCTGAGCTTTGAGAATAATTTAGGTTGTGAATGAACAGGAATTTTAAATAATTCTTGCATAACTAGAGAGATGAAGTAATATGGTTTAATAACCTACAGACTGACACCGTTTTACCTTATGTACTTTAGAAATGTTTTCACATATTTATTTTCACCCGTTTCTTTGTTCAACACATATTTGTGCATGCCCAGCGGTATAGCCTTTAATATTGTGGGAGAGTGATGAAGGGAACGCAAGTCCCTGCTTCAGGAAGCTTGCACTCTGGTGCTGAAGATGGCTATAAATAAACAGATACAGATTCGCATGGCAGACGGTAATGTCCACTTTGAAGACTAATCCAGCAGAGTGAAAGGATGGAGTGTGATGGTGGAGGACAGGGAATTGGTAAGGAAAGGCTCTTCACAGGAAGTGCTGTTGACATAGAGAAGAGCTCCAGAGAAAGCGATTTCCGTTTCTGGCACAGCCGCGGCAAGTGGAAAGGACCCAGGAGAACCCTCTGGGAAGCAGGCAGCCATGAGAGGAGAGGCCTCGAAGTGAGCTTGGGAAGGTGCAGGGAGCCACTCAGACCCGAGGAAAGCCTGGGTCTCTCCCTAAATCGGGCAGGACCCTGCGCCTCACCAGGGTACATGTGAAATTTCATAAAAACATTAATTTGGTGTAGTTCAGGGGTGGACAGAATGGAGTGCTGAGAGCAGTCTTGATGTGATCATGGTTTCTGGATTCCCAAGGACCTCTCTGTGACTTTCAAGGTTTGTGAGGATAATTCATATTTTATTTTTAATATAAGCACTTGAAAAATAGTATTAATTAGATGTGATAATGAAAGAAAAATAATGAGGTAACAAATAATCCTTTTCACCAATACAGCCTCCTCGTTACTATCCATTTAAAATATTTAACAATACATCTGAATACATTTGAATAGCCAGGGACATCATATAAACAAGATTCCATCCATAAGAACATTTTTATCTTGCATTAAGAATTTTTACAGTACAGGAATGAATGTTTTTGTAAACTGTGGAAATTGAGAATTCATTATCATGGCCCAACTTGTATCTTAGGTTTATTATTACTCCCTATAAACTCTGAGGCTAATGTCAACACAGAAACACAAACTGCACTAGACAATGAATTGCCTACAGTATACTAGTTGTTAACGTGTGTGTGATTTTAGTGTGGAACCAGATACAATACAGCATCCATCAGGGGCTAACATGTACTGCAGATGGAATGTTGGGGAATGAAACTAACTACTAGGTGTCGTTTCTTGGGAAGAAATTAACCTTTATTCTAGGATTATAACTTTTTATACTTTCTTGTGGTAGTTTTTATATCTTAGCAAACTAAAAGTTGGAAACACAGCGTTGATCCCCATCCCTCTCCAATCTTGTTGTGTATTTTTTTCAATTGGATCCTAAAACTTACAAGTCTGGGATGTCTGGTGTGCCAGGAATCATTTCAAGCTGGCTCCAACCCGAAGTATTGGTATCAGTGGTACGTGCTTCAGGTTAGAGACCAAACCGTTGTGGGTGTCTGCCTGCTTCCGGCAGTCCGTGTAGAGAGGGACTCTGACGATGGGCAGCGAGATCGTCTAGCCTGGGGCACAGTGGCCATGTCAGCGCGTGTCTCGTTGGACACAGGCCGGTCACTGCTGCCTGAGGTGGCGTGGTGCGTTCGTCTTGCCAGCCTGGCCCTTTCTACGGGGTGTCTAGGAAGCCAACAGAGTGACAGCTCGGTCCTGCTGCTGCTTTCTACTCACATTTAATATTTATGCCTTTCCTTCTCTTTTTAACAATTGCCTCTTCTTTACTGAATAGCATTAATTTTCCTACTAGTAGTCGGACAGACTCATTTTTTATTACCATCAAGGAGAGTTGATTGCTCCATGCTATTTAACTTGCTTGTGCTATTTCCAAGTCGGAAGCAGTATCTATTTTTCATAATAACTGGGCTTGAGACTTTGTACGTGTTTTCATTCCCCAACATTTGGAAAGTCAAGTGCTCTCGCAGCCACACTTCCAGAGGTCACATAAATTATATTTGATGAGTTGAAACTATTAATTATAAATACGGATCTGAACTCCAGCGAAAATTTCGCTTTGATCTGGGCCAGTGTAGACAAAGCAGCGCGTGGCGCAGCGCCTGCAGCAGCCAGTCCTCAGCGCAGCAGGGCTCACGCTGGCCTCCCCATCCACGTCCAGGTCCGGGGCGGCTCTGCGTGGGAAGCCGGGTTCTGAGATGGAACCTGAGAACCTCGGGGCGGAGGGATGTTCCCTCCCAGACAGTTTTCAGCTTTACGCACATGAACTTGGCAGCCTCCTGCTGTGATCGAAAATTGGTTCTACTCCAACACTTGACAACGTGTTAGATTAGCTCAACTACTCTTTGGTTTCGGATTACTGACACAAAGTATTTTCATGACTATTACAAAAGAAATTGAAATTCATACAAAGTGACGTCCCTGGGCACATTTTCATTTAGACATTTTCCCTGAGGTTTTTATAGTATCATAAAACTGCGCTCAGACCCAGCATTTGCATAGAATCAGACTCATTGAAATTTTGATGATCTTTTTCCTTCCATGATATTGCTCTTAGTGTTTTTATGGAAAATTAGCTAAATATTTGAAGTGATTGTAAAGAGGATGCTGTGAAAAGATTTAAAATTCATCTGTGAATTTAGTTGCACGGTGAGCACTCGCATTATGTCTATTCCTTCCAGGTTCTTGTGACACGACTAAGAGAAAGTAATTTTCTTGAAGGAAGGAATTTCTTGATATCCCTCAAAATTTTTTTCCAGTTCAGATTTTATTTTATTCTTATTTTTGAAATTAGTGCAGGGGCTGGGGATTTAGCTCAGTGAATAGAGTGCTTGCCTTGTAAGCACAAGGGCCTGAGTTCGATCCCCGGCACCACCAAAAAAAAAAAAAAAAAAAAAATTAGTGCATGTTGCAGCACATAAAGATTGCATTCATTGTGGGGAGTTGGTGCGTGTGCATAATACATCCTGACTTCTCACATCCCATTCCCCTCCCTCATCTCCCCTCCTTCCATCTCTTGGTCCTCTTCAGTGTTTAAACATTTGGAGAATAAAGCAGGGATGCTTATTACTTGGCAGATTATAAATGTTATCAATCGAAGTTGGGCATCGAGCAGTAGGTGTTGCCAGCTCTCTAAGAAGAAATATGTGAGACCTCTCTGGACTCGTCACCTGTGAGGACAGACATCCTACCTAACCCTGGCTCCAAGTGCAGCTCGGGCTTTGTGTCTCAACAACCCAGCATCTACCTGAGCCTCACAGAGGCCGTGCGCAGTAGGGGTTGGGAATTATGATTAACGCAACGAAGACCCACAGGTGAAGTGACTGGGTCACCACAGAAATGTTCTGTCTGCTGTATGCAGATCTCAGTCGTGGTGACGGAGGACTTCTGCGCACGTCTTTCCAGCTCTGATGTATTAAACGTGTGGCCAAGACTTCCTGATACTGGAGCCTATGAAGCAGTGTGATCTCATTTTCTCCTCTTGATTTTTAACCTTTGGGGGAAAGTTTCCTCATATCTGGGTTCTTCCCTTCCTGTCTCCTTCTCTGTGTGTATCGATCGAGCTTTTTCTCCTGACACTGAGGTGCATTTACCTAAAAGTGTAGAATGTGTTCTAGACGGAAGCTGGGTGGTGCTGGAACGTGGGGCTCCAGAAGGCGCGGTCCCTGACAAGGCCTCTCATCACCAAGTGGGAGAGATGAAGGTGATAGCAGACTAAGGCTGCAAAATGAGAAAAATGAAGGTAATAGCTGAGGTTGCTAATTGCCTTTGTTTACTTTGAAATGATGGCCTTCCTGATCTTTTGGTGTTCAAGTAGACCTTTTATGAAGTGAAAATGATAAGAGATGATCATTGTTGTCTCTAACAGATAAAGGCAGAAATGCTCAGCCCCCACGATGAGGCCCTGACTCTAATTTCCGGATCTGTGGTTTTGTAAATTAGCAATCAACTGGAGCTGCCAGCCTGGTGCAGCTAATTAGTCAGACATGTATCCTGTCTGCAGGAACCCTGAGAAGCCAAGACCCGGCCCTCTCTGAAGCCTTCCCTGTGTGTCCTCTGCCTCATGGCTGCCCGGGATGCTTGTGACTGTTATTATCAGCAGCCACCCTCCCTGCACAGCAGCTGAGGCCACTGCTGTGACCGCGTGTGCTCCTGTAAAGTGTCCCCGGCGTCTCCACAGAGCACTGATGCCCAGTATATATCAATGTGCATTATGAAGGAGAGGGAAACTACAAATTCCTTTGAGAAACAATAGTTTGAACAGTATATTACCTAATTTCAGCACTTAAAGATTCTTTATCAGGATAAGATGTTCAAAATATCTATTTAACACCTACCACACATGTAATAATTTATGCTGGACATACTCAAGAGGGAGGCAGGGTGAGCTATGTTTCCAAATTTAGATTATGGTGTATTTTTTGATAGTTCCTGCCTTAGTCACTTTCTCATTGCTGGGACAAAATACCTAACCTCCATAAGTTAAAGGAGGAAAGATTTATTTTATTTTTTGTTTGTTTGTTTGTTTGTTTTTTTGTGGTGCCAGGGATCAAACTTAGGCCCTTGTGCTTGCAAGGCAAGCACTCTAATCACTGAGCTAAATCCCCAGCCTCGGAAAGATTTATTTTAGTTCACAGTTCACAGAGGTTTTAGTCCATAGTCAGCTGGCACCAGTGCAGGGTGGCAGGGCAGAGAGCCTCGCAGAGGAGAAACAGTTCAGGGCATGGCAGCAGGAAGCAGTTCGCAGTGTGGCAGGCAGGAAGCAGAAAGCCATCAAGGGAAGAGGAAGGATACGAGTCCTCCAGGCCACGTCTATGGAGACCCACCTCTTCCCACCAGGCTTCACTCCCAGCAATCAGCCCTTCAGTGGACTAAACCAGTGTCACATACCCATGACCAAGTACCTGCCAAAGCCCCACCCGTGAGTGCTTGAGGCTTTGGGTGGGAACGTCTAGATATAAGCCATAACGGTTGTTATTATTTGGAGCAACCGTAAAATCATTCTACAAGAGACATCCTTTTTCCTCTTCTTTTTTTTTTCTTTACGATTTCTCAAACCACGTCCATCAACCCCCATTCAGGGGCATGATGTCGGACGCTTCCACTGCCAGGGCCTTCGCAGTTTGTCTTTGCTTCCCTGGAATATGCAGACAGCTAAACACGAACAGCAGGTTTACGGTGACCAAGGACAGCATGGTGTGTTTGGCATATTCATTTCTCTGGATGCCTGTTCTGAGGAGCACAGAAGGCCTGTTTTGTTGGCTGTGCTCTGTCTCACTTCTGACCGTGACGGCGTGTGGTCTTCAAACGCTGAGCTGCAAGCCTGTGAGCGCCCATGTCTACATCAGGACTCCTCGTCAGAGCTACTGGAAAAGTTGTTCACTGCACTCCCGAGGAAAGCCGCTGCCCAAGGCTGCTGGGAAGCAAGGTTGCTGGAGGTCACTGCAGAGGCCGTGGGGACAGGTCTCTCGCCAAACGGTGACACTTGCCGCCCTTGAGAGCCTGTGTCCCACCTGCAGCCAGGTGGACAGGGAGAGCTGTCCCGCCGGCTGCTCACAGCCGAGCGTGCGGCTCGGGGTGGGCCGGCTGGGAAGCAGCCGTGGCCTATGGCTGTCACCTCAGCCACTGTGGCTCTCTCTCCTGATTCCCTGGCATGTCAGTCACTGAGGTCTGGCTTTTCTGTGACCTGCCCATTCTGTTCTTGCTCCCACTGCCCAAGTCTTGGGCATTTCAGGCTTGAAGCTTTGTCCATTCAGCACATGAGTAAGTCTTCCTTGATAGTTTTCTCTTGAGCAAGCAGTTCCACTACTACAGCAGTCGTGACCTACCCTGCAGATCACAGAACAGGTTTGACTTTGTTATAATTACACTTGAACCAATCAGGGCAAGTTAGCCAGAACCATGGCCACAGGACAACTAAATAGGTTGCGAGAACATGAGTGGTTCTTAAAGCGCAGTCCCCAGGCCTCCTGACGGCTTGTTGAAGGCTGCACCCCAGCCCTGCTGCATCCGGAACCCTGAGGGGAACCCCGCGATCTGTAGCCTGCCAAACCCCCCAGGTGACTCTGATGCCAGCTTAGGTCTCAGAGCAGATGGTACAAAACTCTCTCTTGCGTCAGGATTTATAGTGTGACTGCCAAAGTAATGACTCTGGGCATCTCTGCGATGCAGAAGATCCTTCCCACGATATTAACTAACACCTTCGGCTGGCTTTTACATTTTTTTTTTTTTTTTTGGTGGTGCCGGGGATCGAACTCAGGCCCTTGTGCTTACAAGGCAAGCACTCTAATCACTGAGCTAAATCCCCAGCCCCTACATTTGTTTTTGACAGGAAGAGAACACCGTCAGCATGTAGGATCGGGCTACTTACCCTGTTAGTCGTGGCGTCTAATTGATATGAATGCTGCAGCATTTTTTGTTGTTAAGCAAGTTTAAAGCAGTAGGCCTGGTTTCTTGATGCTTAAAGCACTAGCAGAGGATTGTGCACTGAGGAGGCCTCCCTTGTCCATTCAGGTTCTTGTGTATTTTTTAGTATAAAAGCTTTATTGAGGTAGAATTCACATACCACACAGTTCCCCCACATGAGATGTGCAGTTTAAGGGTGTACTTAGTGGTAGAACATCTGCTCCCTGTGTGAGGTCTTGGGGTTGACCCCCAGGACCACAGATAAATAATAAACAAATAAATAAATAAACTGCAATTTTGTAGTTTTTGTGCATTCTGGTGTTTTGCCTGTATCACCACTGTCAATTTCAGCACATTTTCATTATCCCCAGAAGAAACCCCTGCCCTTCAACAACAAGCCCATCTTCCTGCCCCAGCCACATCCCTGGCAACCATAACCTACTTCTGTGTCTGGATTTGCCTTTTCTGGATATTTAGTGTAAATGCCACATCCAACATGTGGGCTTCTCTTCCTGGCGTCTTTCACTGGCCATAAAGTTTTAAGGTTCCGTACCTCACTCCTTTATTCCCAAATAACGGTCCATTGAATGGATGTGCCACTTTTTCTATAACCCATTCATCAGCTGATGGGCAAAATGGTTTCCACATTTTGGGTAGGAAGAGTAATGCTTCTATAACCATTTATACACAAGTGTTTTCATGAACATTGTTTTCATTTTTCTTGGGCATATACTTAGGATTGGAATTGCTAGCTCACACGGTATGGTGGTACCTTGGTTTACCAATTTAATTCTTTCCAGTATTTGTCAGAGTTCGATACAGGGAACAAATTCTGGGACCGGAATGGTGGAAAGAATTAAGTTCATGAACCGAGGCACCACTGTATGTCTGTGACTTTCCTTGGTGTTTTTTGTTTTTGTTTTGAGACAGGGTCTTGTATGTAGTCTGCGTTGGCCTTAACTCATTGTGTATCCCAAGCTGGCTTTGAACTTGCAGTCTTCCTGCCTCATCTTCACGTGTGCTGGTATTACAGCCTGCATCACCATGCTTAGCTTAACTTCTTAAGCAGTTTCTATTTTGCCAAGTGGCTGCCCCTTTTTTTATTCTTACTTGAAGTGTATGAGTGTTTGAATTTCTCCATATCCTTGCCAGCACTTAGTATCATTTAATTTTTTTAACTAATTTTAATTTTTGATTTTTTTAATTTTATTTTTTGATTGACATGGAATGTTTGAACATTTTTCTCAAGTTATTCTTCCAGGTCTGCACCGTGTCTGACTAAGGTATGTATTTGTGTTGCCGTCACGATTAGCAGTGTGAACCTCTCTCCCCGAGCTTATTCGCCATGGATTTGAAGCAAGCTATTCTGATCCTTTGTCCATGTTTCAGTCAGATTATTTGTCTCTTCGTCACTGAATTATGGAAGCTCTTGAGGTATTCCAGAAGCAGATCTTCATTACATGATTTCAGTAGATTTTTTTAAAATAAAATTTGAGTACCAAATGTAATTCCTATAGACAGAGGGAGAGATTAATGTGAGCTTAAAATTAACTTTAGTGAAACGGATTAGCAGTGGTCACTGTTAGGGTAAAGCAACACTAAATCTACCTATTATAATCAGATTGCCTACTTGAGAGATTTTTCCTGAAATTGAAGAAATGTTCCTTATAGAGGACTCTAGTACTGAGGGGCTTCTTCCTTTTATCTGGGGGTGTTCTGCAGTCTGAAGTGAGCTTTTAATTCCAAGACTTCACCTAACGACGCGACACTCAGTGTCCGGGCCCTTTGAGTGCCCTCCCATCACCCAGGACTGCTGGTGCATCCAGGGTGGAAATGGCCACTGATCGCGTCTCTCAGCACAAGAAACCAGTGAACGGTAATCTAAGCACTTCTCTCAAAACCGTGGGACTCCCTCACACGCTCTTCCCCTTCACTGGCTTCCGTGTGCAGCTATCCGCCGAGGTGAGGTCAGTAAATGTGTGGCAGTCAGGAGCGGGCTCCGCGTGCTGCTTTGCTGGTCACTGGTGGAGCGCTGTCATTTCCCGGGTAAAGCCACAAGATGGAAATGAAACAACAAATGCCTTCCAGCTTGGTTAGTTTGTGAATCTCCATGTGAGTTTGGAGCTGAACTTTCTTTGTTTAATGATCTGGGCCCCCAAGATTAAAGAAAACAACAGCATTCTGAGTTATGAGTGGTCCGATGCATTGGAATGCCTTATTTTCTCGTTGCCGATCTCTTTAATCAAACACAAATCTTCCCGATGGAAATCCCCATACCCCTCCTGTCCCATCCCTGGGTCCCCTCACGTGGAGCTGTGACGCTGGCCCGGAGCTGCTTGGTGGTGTCCCAAGGTCCTTGCGAGGACGTTGGCCTTGCACAGCAGTCCCACCTGCCCCGTGCCCAGCTCGGCCAGAGGACAGAGCAGTTGGGCACTTTCTTCTTTCTTCCAAATTGTCCTGCCTGGGTTCATCAACCACAGTGCTTGCTTGTTTTCTTTCTTTCTTATTTGCTTGCTTGTTTCTTTTTCGGGAGTTTTCTTTGTGAATAGGAGGATCTGTGTTTTTCACTAGGTCCTGTACTGGAGGCTCTCTGATAGAATCACAATGATTTTTCCATCCGTTTGAGGAGTTGGGTGATAACTGTTTTCTATATCAAACTGTAACGAAGGCTACGGCGGGTGAGTAACTTGCCTGCGTAGGTGGAGGAAGAGTCAGAGCCTCTGACATGCAGAGTCCTGGCCCTGAGCTGCTTGTTTCTGTGGTGAGGAGGGACTCTAGCCCACCTGGAGGGAAAGACTTAAGGGGAGAGTGTTAACTGTGTCTCTGGAGAGTTGTGCCTTTCATTTGTAGATGTCTGTTTTAGTGGAAATCATGCTTTCCCGTTGTCAATAATAAGGGATTATAAAGGCAGTTTTCATCCTTTGGGTTCATCATTAATGAGATGAAAACACTGTCGATCGGTAATGTAATTAGGTTGTAGCATGAAAGGGGGCTTTCAAATTTTTCCCTGTAAAACTTCCATACATATATAGTTAACATTATTTGCTTCAATGCATCTGACTTCATTTCCGGCATCTGTGGTCAGCTGTGCTGTATTAGCTGGGAAATGGATTATCGATGACAAGTGTTACATCCTGCAGGCAGCTACAAGATTACATTAGAGTGAGGCGCTGCTTGCAAACCAGATGTGGCTCCTGTCTGTATCCGTAGAAAGAGCGCATTATGAAGAAATTGATGCGATGCTAGCAATCCCATTAGGGTTGCCCTGTGCTTGTTGGCGGAAGCCAAGGGAGGGTGGGAGTTCAGCATGTGCCCGGGATGCACTCGGCCAAGGGACGGGCAGGTGCCCAGAGTGAAGCTGGGGCTCTACCCAGCCAGCTTGTGGGAGAGACTCAGATGCAGTTAGATGTCAGGGCTCTGGCCGTGTAGCTGTCTTCATGTAACTCATCCTAGTAACCTAAAGGGTCTGAGCTCTTAAACCCCATAAACCACCCTGAGGTTGTCCACAATCAGAATGTCTTCATCACGTGTCGTTTAGGATAAATATATACATGAGACTGGGCAAAATCGCAACTTCTTTAGCAAAGACATGAGGATTTCACTTGTCCGTAAGTCCACATAAACACAGTGGCACTAACCGAAGTCCGGGTGCAAGAGAGAAGACGCCATCTGCGGCTTTGTAGCTCAGTCACACACAGGACGTGAGCTCAGGTCTCTAGACTGCGTTACGGAAGAAAGTGACCAAGTGCAGCCTGTCTGTAAAACATACGAAAAAGTATAACTGTGCTTGTTAAAGAAACAGTTTGTCAACTCTTAGAGCAAGTGGACAGCTGGAGCCCGTGATGAGGACGCACAAGCACATAACGTGTGCTGTTACACATTGCATCTTCTCCCAGCCCAGGACAGTAGTAGACCAACTCCCGATCTCACGGATGATGGCACAGGCCTAGGGAGGTGACACTCGGGACTGTGACCCAGAGCTTGAGCCCGTGTCCCTCATCACAGGTCCTGTGTCACCACAGTAAGCAGCTGCAGCCCCCGGCGGGTGGTCCAGGCCAGCTAGGGCGGAGAGGACTTCCTGCAGAGGAAGGGTGCAGATGAGCCAGCCTGGGGGCAAGCTGGGAAGCTGGGTCGTCCCACCTGACGTGAGTAATTCTCCAGGATGCAGGATGCTCAGAGCAGGGAGCCCTTTTCTTCCGTCTCTTCCTAGTTTTGTTTCTTTTACCACAGACCCAGGGATTCTAGCTGGTCTAGATACTGAAAGTTGTGCAATGTTTCTTAGTTTCTGGTGGCCGTGTTTGTTTTACCATCAAAAATATTGACTTACGACATTGTTAAAGAAGATCTTGTTATTTCCCACACCAGCTCCAGGATAGACTCCTATTCTTGTTTCCCAAAGATGGAAGTACTGTAGAGAGTTTTTGTTCAGAACTCAGAGTAAACGTCCTGGGGCAGGACTGTGCAAATCTCCCAAAGAAGAAAGGTTGCCACAAGTTCTCATTATCTTCCCCGGGGTGGCAGCTGTGGTCTGTGACAGTTACGAATCTGAGGATGTGAAAGACAAGTTCACTTTGATTCTTCAATGACAGTATTCCAAAAGCAAGCTGGAAAAGAGCCTCAAGGAGAAATTCTCATGGAAGCTTGCAAATATCGCATGTTCCATTTGTTGCAATTCGTATGAACTACCTTCAGATGAAGACACGTGTACGTCTTAGCTTGCCTTACATGAATGTTTTAAAAGCCACGATTTCCTATAAATTATAAATGCCGTACAAGTATAACTAATATTTCCTGAGCTCTCAGTCTCTAACAAGCTGTGTCCCAAGCACTTTACATTTTAGCACACACCAACCCGCGGGTGAAGAATTAGGAAAACCTCCTCTTTCCTCCCCAAGTGCACACGGGCAGTGAGTGTCTAAGGCGTGACTTGCACCCGTGCAGCCTGCCTCGGGCCCGCACACATTGCTGGGCCTCCAGGTGGCTTCTCGTCCTCCACCTGGGACCCAGGGCTCACTTGGTCTACCCTGTCTTCCAAACTCAGAAAAGCACCTTTGTAAGGCTCCTTTGCAGCTCAACTTCCCTATTCTAGGCTTTGCCGAGCAGCTCAGTCACCAGACACTGAGGATGCATAGATGGTACAGACCCGAGCTGCAGGCCTGCTGGATGCGGAAGGCTGAGCTTTAGCTTCCTTGCTGCTCAGCACGGGTGGCCCCAGCAGCAGCCCCAAGATTTCCCCTAGACACTGGTGAAGAACCCGCGGCACTGGCATGTGCTGCAGCAGGCTGTTAGCATCACTGAAAGCTCTAAAAGGTTCGCCATTCCTGCCCCAGGACATTCCGGGTGGGGTCGAGAGCTGCTGTTACCACTTAGCATCCTGCAGTCAGATTCTCCCCACTGAGCCAGGCAGATTACACTCCCCAAGGAGAAACGGAGGGCTTCAGGCCCCTAAAGGGACCTCGCTCACCCTGCTGTCGCTCCAGTATTGGAAGCTGAACAGGAAGACCCATTTCTGGGTGGGAGTGTCTGATCATTAAAACGAGATCAGGCTGGGACTGAGAAGAGACCCTGTATACATTTGTTTAAGCTGGTTTTTCTCTAGAAATTGTCACTTCCATCACTGCATTTCTGGGAAATCATGGATTTCTTGCAAAAAAATAATGAATATTGTTTTGAAAAATAATAAAATTTACACAATTAGGAAGGCCCAAGCACACGTCTGTTAGATCAATACCCGCAGTTACATTTATTTCTCCTCTTGCCCTGGGCTGCCCCCCAAGTCAGGGGAGGGAGGATGGGGCTTGCCTGGGTCCTGAAGGGTGTGACAGGATGAGGAAGGAGGCATCCCTGCCCTGGAGCAGTCGCTGAGGAAATAGTGTGTTTCCAGGACAGTGAGTCTGCAGACTAGTAGTGGGGTGAATGAAGTACAGAGGAAGAGAAGACATGGGTGGAAAGCGCACGGTAGGCAGATGAGCCTTCCTTCACTTGTCTGTTTGGAGCAGACTCGAAAACAGATTCTTCAGATAATATGAAACTGGCAAGCTGAATGACTGCAGGCAGAAAGAGACCGAGGGAAGAACCGTTACGCCCCTGCCCTAGTCATTCCCAGCGAGGAGCCTACCCCGGAAAGATAAAACTGAGACGCAGGGCAGGGCTGGCCGAGTGGCACATCCAGGTCCAAGAAGACACGGGCTTGGAAACCGGCTGCAGAAAGGAGCCCTAGTAAGTGGGAAGGGGATGGTGCTGTGCCTCAGAGATGTAATAAGGATAAAGGCACAAAAACACCAACTCAGGAGATCAGCTGTCCTTGAAGCATGATTTCAAGCACAATTTCAGTGTCAGGAGAAGACGGCAAATGGCAGAGGTGTGGTAGCTAGCAGATCGCTTGTTCTTTCTAGGCGTCGCTTGATGGACTTCGCCGCTGAGGTGAGCGGCATCAGAGGCCCCGGGTTCCAGGGTAGGGCCTTCTGTCTGCCCACACACAGCCGCGCTTCCCAGGCTGTGCCAGGACGGTCCAGGCAGGGGGGCACTCATCTGAGACTCTTGGGTGTTGCTCTGAGGTTATCTGGGCTTTACTTCTGCTTTTACTTTTCTTATAAATCTTTACACGCGTGATACGGCCTTGGAATCTTGTCCGCTGATGGAACACCTCGGGGTCATCGGCGAGCTACGAGAACTTTTTTCTTTTCCTTCACGGAAAATATTAACAATGGAAAAACAAAACCCGTGAAGTCTGGGGCTGTATCTTCCCCAGAAATTAACTTCAAGCAGATGACGGGAGGACACATGCTCTAGACCAGCCACACGCACACACCCGAGTGATTTTCTGAGTGCCGAGATCGCCCTGAAGTGTCCGTTGTGACCCAGCGCGTGAGCGGCGCAGCACAGCAGGACTAGGTGGTGGCGTAGAAGCTCGGACTGCACCTGCGGTTACACCTTATGCGCCTCAGCGTTAGCCAGCCCAGAGCACAGTGAGGACCAGGAATCGAGGCTGCACCGATCTTACATCCTCGGATGAAGCTCATGTGCTTTCCTGTCATTCACCACTCAGGTGAGTCCCTTTTATTGTAAAACCAGTATTAAAAAGTTCCCAGCCCTGACGAAGTGGAAGCAGCAAATGGGGGTCGAGGCTGACAGCACAAAACACCGAGCTTCACCGTGCAGCACCCGAGAGTCTACCGTTTCGTGTTCTGGTGCCTTGACTTCGCACGTACCCACTTTGATTGTGTAGGCAGTGAACTCGGCTGAAAGCTGATCACCTGCATTCCTTGGGCTTTGGCGTACATCCACCTTGCCCAACAAGAGCCTTGTGTCCTCTCTCTGGGTTAGCCTTGAAGCTTGAAGTGTCTAAAAATTAGCTTCTCAAGTCCCTGTACAGCTCCCGGGGATAGGAGTGATTTTTAAATGGCCTTTAAACTCAGAACTCATGGCTGTGAGCTGAGCGGTCAGTCGTGGCCCCGTCAGCCCCTCCTTCTGTTAATGAGAAAGGAGGAGTCACAGCCAGGCAGAGCCTCAGGAATACAGGCATCTTCCCAGCCCTGCCCCGCTGCAGACGCCCCACAGCAGAGCACCAAGCAGTAATCAGTGTTGGCAATGAAGACGCTGCCTCCTTAGGGAACAATTGTATTACCCAGTGTATAATTTGATCAAGTTATATCTGCCTGTGTAAAAAAAGCGAGGAAGAGTGAATGCTTTTTGTAAGATGCCCATGAACATATCTAATACTAGAGAGATAGATTTATATTATTTTGGAAGTTCAATTCTGTGACATACTCATATACCATCTTTGCTGGCTGAATGAAGCATTTCTGTATCTGACTGTTTTCTCCCAGGAGAACAAGGTATTCTTTAGTAAGCATGAAAATTGTTTCCCTACCAATCCCGGGACGCTATGTCTATAGAGCTGAAGTAAGTTTTTAAGTGACATTTTCATTTTTATTATTATTTTCTTGCAATACTGAGGATCAGACTCAGAGCCTTGTGGGTCCTCAGCAGGTACTGGACCACTGAGTTCTAGCCCAGCCCTTGAGTGACATCTTCAGAATTGTTGTTGAGTGACTGAGGGGCTGGTACTTGGGTTTGGGAAACTGTGGGTGGCCCGTCCTTTCCCTTTCCCATTCCTCCGTTAGTACAGATGCAACTCAGCAGAACTGAATTTGCCTCCTGAAGAAAGTGTAGATTTAACCTCAGTAACACTGATGTTTCCTATTTGACAGCAAACACCTTCAGAGAGTAGCTGGGGAGACAAATGTCCAGGGTATCACTGCCTTTGGAAATGGATTACCTTTGTTCGATCTTAGATTTTAAATTTATCTGTCATAGATATTATCACAGAACCCATCATTTCTTCCTTCTTGATTTTTTTGTTGGTTTGTTGGTTTGTTCGTTTTGTTTGGTTGGTTGGTATTTTTCTGGTGCCGGGGATCAAACTCAGGACCTTCTGCTTGCAAGGCAAACACTGTAACCACTGAGCTAAATCCCCAGCCCATCCTTCTTGATTTTTACTTAAGTTCAGTTTTTATTTTGTCAGAACTGTTTAACATGTTAATATCATAATAAGCAGTACACATTCATGTTTGAAATTTTCTTGGCCATAGATAACTAAGGTTTTATGTATTTACCTATTTGACAAATGTTATCTGAATGTCTGTTTTGTGACACCACTAGAAACAGCATGGGACACCTTAAAATACCGGCCTTCCTAGATTACTACCCACCTTGAGGTGGGGCAGAAAGTAGAGCAGCAGCTCCCTACAGGTGGGCTGGCCCTGGGCTGAGCACTGTTTCAAGCACTTTCCAGGCATTGATCCATTTCATCCTTCCCAAGGCCTCTCAGAGTTAGAGGCCATTCTGATCCCCTGTTCTGTACCCCAGGAATCAGATAGGGGTCCAAGGCCACACAGCCGGTTAGGGTCGGCGTGAGGCTTCCAAGCCAGGCTGCCCGCTGCAACTGTGTGCAGGATCGTCATCTCGCAGACTGCACACCTAAGTCTCTATGCTGCAGAGATTTCCATCATAATAGTTGTTGTGCAGTGATTCAACAGAAAACTTTAGCTACTTAAAAGCAAGTGGTTCAGGCACTGACAGTAATAGTGTTGAAAATTCTCATCAGTGTGCACCGGTCACACCCAACAGAGCCCACGAGGCCCTCTCCCGCACACTGGCCTTGTGCAAATGGGCCCTGGTGCCTCAGTGGCCAAGCTCCTAGAAGCCATATTTAGTAGCTCTGTTTGGGAATGGCTTATTCATATTCCTTACCGTTTTGCTGACCAACAAGGATCAAGAGGAACACGGACAGAGCTGGGACACCAGCGGGCTGGAGATTTAGCTCAGTGGCAGAGCGCTTAGCAAGGACAAGCAAGCACAAGCCCTGAGCTTGATCCCCAGCACCCCCCAAAAAAGGGAAGTCAGAACTGCAGAGTGTCCCCCATACATTTGTCTTATGGTCATTTCTCACCCCCCTGAGGGACACCCACACACCTCAAAACTTGACCGATCGATAGTGACTGCCTCCTACATCCCCTTCACACTAACCATTTATATTTTAGCACAGGACATTTGGGGAGAATGACTTAACCCTAAGAAATGTCTCTGAGTCACTAGCAGCCACTAAATAGGACTAAAATTCTACAGTGATCTCATTTACATGCTTTGACTATCAAATTACACTAAGTACTTGATATGCATGTATGATATATAATTACCATCAGAATTTCATATTCCTATAAATTTAATGTTATCAGAAACACAATAAGTAATTAGCCAAGGAAAAGGCACTACTTACACATTCTTTAGGTAATGGAAAATGGAAAGCCATAAAAAGAAGTGTATATAAGTGCTACCCTCTAGCCTGTATCTAGCTGGCAAATTGATTTCCTTGCCCTTCTGAAACAGTATGTCTGTGTTCACGCATTTTGGACAGGGAGTGAGGTCTGCCACTCCGTTAAGTCCCTGCATGTTACGTTGGACTGGAGCCAGCCGTGTGGCACGTGCTCGGTGGGGCCTTGCCCTCCGACAGCACCTCCCTGTCCCAGCGGGTCCCGTGGTGACACAGTGGATAGTTAGTCTCGTCTTTCACCATCCTGAAGAAACTTCTCTGAAGTGTAACATGTAGCCTGTGGCTAGGAGCCTTCTTTTGAACAAAACGACTTGGAACCACTCAGGGAAGGGTCGCGCAGTGCACTGTCCCTCAGCCAAGCCACCCCCCACCGTCCACACCATCCTTGGTCACAGGTGAGGACCTCTGGTGTCTGGACCTCAGTGTCACACAGCTACCTGGAGATAGCGCAGGCAGTGTGACTCCTTCACCCCTCTGTGTTTACCTCTGTGATACGGGAAGCCTCAATGTGATGTTTTCCTGTTCCAAGTGTCTTTGTTTCTGGTTATTCAAAGAAAATCCATCACCAGGCAGCAACATCCCAATGATACACTTTGTGTCCATTCTCTTCTGGTTTGGTCAATCCCCTGATTTACTTTAGTTTATCTCACAACTGATCAATGTTTTGTTCTTTTTTTCTGAATCCATTCTTGACTATTGGTCTTCCAACTATTCTGGTTGTATTCTGATTCCTTGTCCATAGCACTTACCTGTTGCCTTGTTTCAATGCTTGCTCATATTTAGGTTCTCAGTCTCTGTCTGACATCATTAAATAGCCTCCCAAGCAAACCGCAGGAGCCTTAAATCAGGATCATGCCCCGCCTTTTCCTTGTCTCCCCACCGCAGTGTGCACATGCTCAGAGGGAAGTGGCACATCTTCCCGTGCCAAGTATGGGAAGTAACTTGAAATCATGTCCATAGTGAATGAAATTACTTCCTGTGTATATGCTGCAGCGTGATCAGTCCAGCCACACCAGGCTTTATTATTTTGGTTTTGTGTCCACTCTCTTCAAAAACCCAAAGAGAATAACATATAATGAATAATTTTGGACTGCAAGAAAGTATTTCTCCAACATGAACAAAATATTCCTTTAAATCAATTTCCTCTTTTTCTACTAATATTAAAATATTCACAATACTATTTCTAAACCTTTTTTAAATTAACATAAATTAATTTTATATTATGAGTTTCTATCCAGATTTGGCAAATTGCTGTAGTGACTGAAATACTTAGTTATATAACATCCAGTTTTAGTTGGGGAAATAAATCAGACTTAAATTCACTATGTTGCAAAATGAAACCTGTGTAATAAAACAACTCTAGCAAGGTCCCATCCTGAATCAGGCTTAGAGACAGAACAGCTAATTGCGATGTATAAATAAGTGTGTGTAAACAATTGTGATGTGCCCAAAGACGTAACTTTTCTGCTGAATGGATTACAACGGATATGAGTATGGTACATTTTGAGGGATTGAACGATCCTTTTTAGTTCCCAGATTACCTGGCTGAGTAGCTGCTACTTGAAAATTTCAGCATGTTAGCATCTATTATGATAAATAGTACATAAATTGAGGGAAATGGAAAATTAAAGACGGAAGACAAAGGAGACATTGTCAGAGTTTTACTTGAAACCGTTTAGCAGATCTCCCCAGACGTGCTTGTCACCCGTTTTCCAAAGGTTCCTTTCAAGCCTCTGACCATTCAGCCTTCCCACTAGTGCCAGCCTGCGGGATTTATAATCTCTGGTCTGGCCGTTTCTCCTCCCAGCGAAGCGAACAGCCACGCGCTGAGCCCTGTATTCTTGCAGTGTCCCAGGGAGTGTCCCCGTGGGCAGTGCCTGCCCGTCCTGCAGTGTCACCAGGTCCTAGAGTGCTCCGCCCCCGGCAGAGAGAGCAGGCAGGGCCACTTCCTGGATAATTTCCTTGCGCCTTCGGGGCCGTAGGATTCCGTTGTCTTTGTTCTCTGCTCCTGAACAGGTTAAGTAATTGATAAACAATAAAAACTTGCTTGGTGCTTCCGGAAAGTGGCCAGCTCCCGTGCAAGTTGTACCCGGTGAGGCCTGGCTGGTCGGCCCTAACCCAGTGGAGGTGTTGCCTGTTGGTGGGCTCTCTTCCTCTTCTTGCGAAGCCGCTCTTGCCTTCCTTCCGGGGCCCTCCCTGTGACCTCATCTGACCCTAGTCATCTCCCCAAGGCCTCTCCTCCAGTTTCCCCTTCAGATGCGAGAGTGTAGATGAGCCTAGGGCAGGGATGGCTTCAAGACACATCACCTACGGTGTGCAGACCATGCCCCTGTGGTGGGGGGGCTGTGACCCAGCCTGGCTTGGTGGCTGGTGGGCAGAAACACCTGGCTCATGGTGGGCAGCCTGTATGCCGGTGTCCTGAGTGGCACCTGGTGAGGCGCTGAGTCTCTCCCAGGAGCAGGCTGAGAGCTGCTTCTTAAAAGCCAAGTAGCTGTCTGTGTTAACAGGGGTCTCGCTCCGGATTCCTGAGCACACCTCTGCGCTCTCCCCAGGAATCTACCAAAGCTGGCCTCTTTCGGATCACTTGGCACACTGCTTGGAGTAGCACAGCGAAAGCGGTGTGTGCTGCCTCCCAGAGGTCTGCCAGGATCGGTCCCCTTTCTTGTTTGTAGGGGAGGCTGGACACAGCAGCTTCTTCATTTTACAGGAGACGGTCAATCAGCTTCCAAGCTCTGAGCCCCTAGAAATTCGCCTAAAGTAGAAGGCCCTGGACTTGATTTTATTTCCCACCCTCTGGCTCACAATGCGTCTAAAGTAGTTGCCACTTCTTGATCTTAGCCAATCTCCACGATGGCGTCAGTGTAATGGACCAGGGCGAGTATCTGCGTGGGGCTGGGGTACAGCTCAGCGGTAGGGCGCTTGCTGAGCAGGCACAAGGCCCCCAGTTCAGTCTCCACCACTACTACACCTTTAAAATGCTCTTCGTGATCATAAGAATAAAAGCTAAACACAATGATTCCTTATAGAAAGAGCACTGATCTATATATTCACATGTAAACAGAAAAAAACTGCAAGATGAATCACAGAGGAGGAAGCAGCAGTTTACCTTATTTTGCCCAAAATGAGCAACATAATTTTGTTTCTTATAATGAAGTAAAGTTACCTTGTAACAAATGTTAATAAAACAAACAATACCAGTGAAAAAACATTTCCTGGATTCTTTTTTTTGTTTGGACACTGGGTCAAACTCATGGCCTTGCCAGGCCAGCTCTCTACCACTGAGCTAAATCCCCAATCCATACTGAATTTTTTTTTTATGTACTAGGCAGTATGCGGATCATGCACAATAATGCTGTGAGGGAAGTATTATTATTGTCCCATTTTGCAGGTGAGGCAATGTCAGTTTAGAGCCTTCGGTTCTACTCAGCTAGCTAATGGCGAATCAGTGGCTTGAATTTGGGTGGCTGACATGGGGAGCTCAGACTGAACCACAATTCTGCCCTGTGTTGTCTGATAAGCCGGAGGCAACCGATCGCAGAAACAGGCATAATCCTCACTCCTCTCTATACCTGTGCTCCACGCAAGACGATTCTGCAGCCTGTTGCATCAAGAAGTGAAGCCTGTTGCCCTTCCCTTGGATCTGGGCAGGCTCCAAGACCCCACCAGGTGGGGAAGCCCCCCGAGCTCCCTGCTTGGCTTTCTGCAGGATGAGTGGGCACAGGGAACAGGTCTGCATCAAGCCATTGCCCAGCTGTGGTCAGACCAGTAGAAGAGAAGACGGCAGGGTCAGCAAAGCCAAATTGCAGCTGCCTGCAAATAACTACACAGGCCAGGTAAGGCAGGAAGAACTCACGCCGTATCCAGCCTGGCTTGTAGTGAGTAGCGTACTCAGGGAGTGGCTGTTGCTGGAAGTTTGTTAGGTAGCAGAGGTAGCCAGTACTCAAAGGAGCCCTCCACAGAGCAAGGCTGGCCAGTGCTGCATGAAAGAGCCCTGTTCTCCGAAACCATACGCGGCGAGCTCAGAACATTCACTTGTACTCACCCAGCCCTCTTCCTTCAAGGACTGTGTCTCTTGGAGTCTGTGTGGCTGGAGGAGCCCCCCTGGTCCCGCTCTCCCCCTCCGACTCTTTCACTGTGCCAAGCTTGCTGTGGGGTCACTTGCCAACCTGTCTGCTCTTCCATTTCTGAGCACTGGAGGGGTCTGGACTCAACCCCGAGAACATTCGTCTCACTCGATCTCTGGCATAAATGCTGCATTTATTCAGAAACATGCAAATTAGACATTCGCTTGATAGAAGCTGGCTTACTTTTGAGTCAAAATTGTAAGATGTCAAGAAAATTGAGGTGTGTTATGTACATGTCCCAATGTCCCATGATGAGCGTAATCATTATGTACTGCAAATATGCACTAACAACAACAGAATAGAAGATGTCTCACCCATCTCTGCTTTGCCAATTCAGAGAATTGTGAGTGTATGTGTACTATATCCACACAGAAACCTTTCACACTCGTAGTTGCAGCAGCTTTATTTGTAGCTGCCAAAACTTGGAAATGAGCGAGATTTCCTGAGTCGATGAATGGTTAAAAACAGAGTGCTTCATCCAGACAAGGGAATATTACTCATTGATAAAAAAAGAGAAATGAGTTATCAAGCCCTGAAAAGTCATTCAGGAACTTGAAATGCATATTACTAGGTGTAAGACGCCAGTCTGAGAAGGCTGCACACTTAGGGTTCCAATTCTGTAGCATTCTGGAGAAGGTGAAACTGAAGACGGTGAAAGGAAAATGAACTGCTGGGCCTGGAGGCTGGGAGTGAGTACTGAATTGAGTATCATGATGGCATATCCGTTCTGCATCTGTCCACGCCAGGGGCGGACACCGGCGGTGAATGCGGTGAGCCCGGGCTCTCGGGGCTGAAGACGAGTCCCTTACGGTCCTGCTGGAGCTAGGGCGCCTCTGGCAGGCGCTGGTGGTGCGGGTGGCCGACAGTGCCCGGCGTCGGGCGTCAGGACCTCCACCTTCTGCTCAGCGTGGTTGTTAGGCTGCACCTCCGTCAGCTTTTCCGTTGCTGGGATGAAACACCCAGCGTGGTCAGCGCAGGGAGAGAAGGTTACCTTGGCTCACGTTTCGGAGGCTGCAGGAAACATTAAGGCAACCGGCCAGGCAGAGGAAGGCACAGGAGGGCCGGGGGAGAGGAAGGAGCCGGGGACGGGAAGCCACCCTTCCGGACACGCACCCGCGATGAGCCCTGGCTCAGTCACCGGTGAGGTGGCCAGACCCTGTTCAGTCACAGGGATCATGCCCTCCACCCAGGGATCTCCAGGAGACAGTCGATAGTGAAACCATAACAACCTACGAGTTTATCTAAAAAGCAAAGTCTGTTTTAAAGAAAAGTGTCTGAGGTGCCAATGCAACTGGACTTCCCTCCCTTCCTTAGTGGGGATGTTTTGGGGTGTTTGAAGGGTACTAATGTATTACACGTGTACATCTGTGACAGCCTAGTAGATGACGAGGTGCAGTTCTTTGAAATGGATGCGATCCCGAGCACTTTAATTCACCATCAGTGCAGTGATGCTGGGATTTGTCTGAAGGGTGAGCAGTTTCTCCTTTGAATCTGAATTATTTTCCCCGGAGGGGCCTGAAAACTGAGGATGCATTCCTATCAGCTTGCAGCAACCGACTTAGTAGAGCTGCTGTTTGATTAGTGCCTGCTCCAAATCAATATAACATGAAGGCTGTCCATTTTAATGAACAGACAGAGCACTGCGAGAAACAGGAGAGATTCATCAAAGAATTTCTTAATCCGAAGGAGCAGTGGAGGTCACTACAAATTTAACACCCTCCTTTTCTATTTCTAGACATGGAAACTCCCCAAAGCTAGACAGCTTTCCCAGGGTTCCAGGGTTCCATGGCAGTCAGTGACCGGGCTGGATGTGAAGTGGGAAACCAGGGTTGACCCCGTTGGCCACTCGGAAGTCACTTCATCTGGCGCGAGGAGGCGAGTTGCCACGCACAGAATGTACGCCGATTTGAGTCCTTTATTAGCCAGCAGTCGAGAGTGGGCTCAGGTACCAAAGAACTCTGGGCATCTGATGCCACGCAGAACGGAGCTTTTATAGGCGGAAGGCAATTACGTCAGCCTCACGGGATTGTTACCAGAAACTGTAATGACATCAGAATCAAAGGATTGTTACGGAACTGTCGGTTAATACGTTTTTCAAGAAAAACAATTTACCGTTGGCAGCACTAGGTGCAGGCTGTTCTGCCTCACAGAAGGTGGTTCCGCTTGGGGCTCGCAGAGAGCTAACAGTTCAGCAAAAGTTCAGGTTCCCACGGAGGCCGCCAAACAAGGAAGACCTAGGATAAAATGGATTCCAGGTTCCCACAGAGGCCATTTGACACGGAGGAGCTAAGATAAGGTGGAGGCACTTCGGCCATCACAGATGGGCTCATACTACATCAGCGTGGACTGTCCAGACTGAGTTATGCCAGAAAGACACCAGGACAGAGCAAAGCACTTGTACGATTTGGAGGCAAGACTGGCTTAGAAATTTCAGTGCTGACCTTAAACTCGCTTGATTTTAAGTTCTCTGATTAAATTTATTCATGCAGAAAGGGCTATTTTGGCTTTGTGGGGAATTCTCATGCACCATGAAAACTGATAGCAAGAGTCACTTCGGGACATTGTCCTGTCCCCGGTGCTGTTCACCACGTTCCCGTCACAGTTTGTGCCGCCCGTGTGCCGTGGCTTCATTCTCACCAGGGAGCGGTGCTGCCTCTGGGGGACAGACAACGATGCCCAGAGACGTTTTTGCTTGTCGTGGCTTGAATTTGCCGGGGGAGTGTAGGGGCAGAAGCCGGTGTCCGGCCAGCGTGGGACGGCGCCCCACAGCCAGAAACATCGAGGGTGCTGATCCGAGGAGCTCGTGGAAGGCGGCATTGGTCGAGATGTTTGTCAAAACTCTTCTGCGAGAGACTTTTATTTCTTGTAAATAAGCAATGAAAATATTTTTTTTCACTGCTGCTTCCATTTAAAACAAAACCAAAACTGTATTCTGAAAGGTTTGAGATGACCCACGTGCTATCACGTCAACAATTGCTGGCGCCACTTCTCTGTCTTCTCCTCCTCTTGTTCTGGGCTCCGTTCTGTATGCGTTAGACACACAGGATCGCGTGGGTGTTCCAAGGAGAGGGGGTGGGAGGTCCTTCCGTCCCCTTGTCTCCCCTCTTCCAAAGGAGAGAACCGACACTCCGCCATTGGTAAGCTCAGCGCTCGAAAGGGAACTTTACTTCAGCAACTTCACTTTATGTATTTTTTCAATTTTTCCAGTGTCTGGGCGAGATACACACAGGGGTTAGGGTGATGCAGATGAGGAGAGAGTAGTCACAGTAGGATGATCCCGTTAGCTTCTCAGAAGAAGCAAAGACCTTTGCTCTGTGATGATGTTTTTTGGAGTCGGAAGAGTGCAGGGCAGGGGTGCACTTGGCCCCTTAGAAGAAAACACCCAGGAGCTACATCTGCCACCTGGATAGCCCTGACCACGAGGTGGACTTAACTTTCCTCATCCCCTCTGGGCGTGGCACACGTTGGGCCTGTGCTAAGGCTGTGTCCACAGTGAGATGGGAGAGAGATGATGGACCGCTTTTCCCGGTAACTACTGGTACTTAATCATTGCTGATAGTTAATTTTCCAAAAACAGAAATTAAGAGCATCCTTAGGGTTTGGTTCAATAAAAGAAAGATTATTTTACTGTGGAACACAGTGAAAATCTTTTTTTTGGTAGGGAGAGGTACAGATACTTTTACTTTGAGGCAGGAAAGCCCCAGGGCCCAAACTCTAGATTCTGACAAAGAGTCATAAAATCCTTCCCCAGCTCTTTAGAAATGGTAAGGAATCAGGTAATGGCTGACCCAGCCCGACCCTAGTCACTAGCCTTTGTCATCAAACGCCCTCATTCTGTAACTTGGCTTTCTGCTTCTGTAACCCGCCCACACATTGCAAACCCGAAACCAAACTCCCTATATAAACCCCAATTCCGTGCTTGTGCTCTGGGCCCAGGTTTGCAGAATGTGAACTCCCCACATTCTCTAACTCTCTGGGTGGCACTTGGAATCTCGCAGAGCCTTGACAACGGTGACACTGGGCTATAACACTTTTTGCCACAACAACTCAACTATATCAAATTCTTAGGAAATGGTTATACATTTTGGCCTTGGAAAAATTAAAATTGACAAAAGTTTCTTTCCAAAGAAATTAAGTCAAGGTTTTCTTATATAAGAAATATCAGACATTTAAATGTACTTAGTACGCAAAGCCGGTGAAATCTTAAAACCAATGAATGCAGAACTTGAAGCAGTCTGTGCAGCGTTAGATAAAGTTCAGAGGACAATGTCCACAGAGCTGAGCATGCAGCTCCTCAAGAGCGTTCAGGAGTCTGTGCGATTCACTGTAGCCTCACACGGGGGTGACATGACGTGGTCTTGAAGATAAGAGACAATTTGATTGGCTTCTTTTGGAATACATAAAATAATGACATACAGTCTTTAAAATGAGTTTAGTGAATTCAGTGACTAATTTTTTTATATTTCTTCATTTTTTTCCTGAAGGAGTTATTTTACAAATATTTTACCTTGGAGAGGATATGGCAGTGTCTCATGTCATGAAATAGCAAAAGAAAACGTTTCTTTGATTTATTGAAGTTGATTTTGTGAAATGTCTACAGGAGACAGTATACACACACACACACATAAACTCTTTAAGAACTGCCAATAGAATGGCGGTCCTGTAACCAACAGTGAATGTTTAATTTGCTATTATTTCAAATCCAATCTAAAGTCTAGGGGTTGAAAGAGTAGAATTTTCTGTTGCCCTTGGTTGCCTTCGTTTCTAGAAGGAAAGGAATGAGTGCATACCAGGTTTTCTGCAGATAGAAGTATAGCTTTAGTTTCCCTGGACGCATCTCGCTAGCATTGATATTCCATTTTCAGTGAAGAGAAGTTGTCCAAGAAGAGAAGTAAACGGGGTCAATTTATCTTGGAAAATAAAGATCCTGGTGCTTGACTTTCTAATCACACCATGAAGACCAGTCATCGTTTGTATGGGAAGTACAGGGAGTGGCAGAAGTTGACTATTTGAATCATCCTTAGAAACAGGGTTTGATTTCTCAGTCAGTAGTTTGATTCAGTGGTTTGATTTTCCGAGTAAAAACGAACGGGGGCCTTCTTTGAAAAGGGGCCCTCAGTCTTCAGGCTAAGTGGCCTCGGGGACGTGGAGTTAATTCCCAGGTGCCCCCAGAAGGCTTGCTCTCCATGCGCTCTCAGGCACAGAGAGGGACTCAGCCTGAGTCTCTGACCTGAAAATCTGAGCTGCGGCTGAGCTGCGCAGGACGTGGCTCAAAACACATTCCTGGTGGCTATCGGGAGAGGGAAAGAGGAGCGCAGGAGTGCGTAACAACCAGCTTTGAAATTAATATCTCAGGAAATCGCAGGCATATCCGGCCTCAACAGTGGGGGAAACTAAGCTTCTCAGGACCTATCTGTCTCAGTCGTGTCCCCAGTTTCATGTGTACCTTCCAGAAATGATTCATTTGTTTAGAAATGTTAATTTTTCCTCTTATTTGCTTTTTATTGATTAATAAGTCTATTCACTGTCTATGCAATACATGTGGAGCAAGAGTCTTATGAGATGACAGTGACTTACAGGGAGACGTGACCTGGACAGAAAGAGCTGGGCTAGAGGGGACCCTTAAACTGATGCCACCTGTGGACAGCTCCCTGGTGTGGGGGAGTCCTGATGCCATCCAGGAATTTTGGGCCTGGTGAGGCTGGAGGGGGAGGAGAGAGTGAGTGTGTGTGTGTGTGTGAGAGAGAGAGAGAGAGAGAGAGAGAGAGAGAGAGTGTGTGTGTGTGTGTGTGTGTGTGTGTGTGTGTGTGCGTGCGCGTGCCAGGTCTCAGACCCAAGGCCTTGCCTGTGCTGTGCGTGGCCCCACCACTGAGCCGCTTCCCGAGCCTGTGTAATACCTCAATCCGGAGGACTTCAGCCTGTCAAGTCCAGAGAATGTGAGGCTGCATGCTGTCTGTGCATTTGATGCTTCGGGTTAAAGTTCAAGTGTCCCACTGGACACAGCCACCCGCAGGCCACTCCACACACAGGGCAGGGCGAGGCTGAGCCACAGCGCTGAACGTGGCATCTTACATCTTCCTAAGGCAGGGGTACTGGCGTGACTCTGCTCCTCAGTGGCACTGCAATATTTTAATTTTCTTGACTTCAGTTTTTCCACAGTACAAAAGCAGAACCTACTTCACAGGATTACGGTGAGGAGTGAACGCAGAAATAAAGTTCTTAGTAGACACCCAACGATATTAATATTGAATGCCAAAAACATTACCCACGGTTTTTTAGACTATTGCTGTTGTTACTTGTCACACTTGTGGAAGAGGACAAGTCACTGCTCGTTGGAACCTAGACTTTTTCCCCTGACAGCTTGTACTCCTTGCCATATCGGGCTCTGCCACTTTTGTGTCTCTTAGGAAATTTCCTTGGCCATATCCAGCAGCAAGAAGTCCACCCCAGAATCTCAGCGTCCTTCGAACTGAGCCTGGGGCAGATGTGTCCTGGGGCAGAGCCCGGGCTGCCTCTCCTCCCCAGGCTGAGCTGGAGATGCGAAGGTCGTTCAAGGCCCAGCCTCGGCCACGATTTTAGACCTCGTGAAACTCACCATGTTCGCGGTGCACCGACTTGCGGCACCCTGACAGGCGCTGGGCTGTGAGCACACCCTCCACAAATGCTCTTGTCAGGTTCCGTAACCTAATTTATTTTGGCACAGAAAGCTCCTGAACAGACATTATCATTTCTCAAGGTGAAGAACACAGGGCGTCAGGAGGTCTTAGATGCACTCCTCCACCTTGAAACAACATTATGTTCAAGACAGGCAGCCTGAGCTTCCATTTCTGTTGGTTACCCGAGCAGACCGAACCGTAACTCTCACATGACTCTGGGGTGCTTTTTCCTCTTCTTTTGGCGGTTTCCCTTATTTTCCAAATAATAAGTGCATATTACTTAGGTAATTAGAAGAAATGGCATTATTCCCTGCGGGTATAATGGTGTGTGCACTCAGCACGTCTCCAGCCCTCCATGTTCTGTCTCGTAGAGCACGCGCTTGCCCAGCCTGTCGCAGACCCGCAGTGAACGCGGAAGTGCCTTGCTGTAGGAGCTCTTCCTGTGTGCGCCCCTCGAGCTTTCCCGCCTGCCAGTGATCCCTCTGGGTTGACTCTGACTGACTGAGAACACTTTTTGGCAGATCAAAGAAGAAAAATTTGTTTTATTCATAGCTTAGCTTTGCCTTGGGTTAATTTTTAATATATGTCTTATTTTCCTAGAAATCCTATTGATATGCTGCATTCATCACGTAAAAGTTCTGTTTCTAGGAAGCACATTCCGTGATGGTTTCTGGCTTGGGCTTTGACCTAACACTGCTCAGAACTCATGTCTGCGTGCCGTCCAGGCAGTATGCGTGTTCAGTGCATGTGTCGTGCCTGGCCCTGGCTGCTGTGCCCCGCATTCTCCTCTCCGCACCAGCTTCCCCCAGGTGCTCACTGGGATTTTTAATGTACTTGCTTCTTATTAAGGCTCTACAATCTAAACATTTAAGGTATCATAGACACAGTCACCATCAAACATTTGTTAGCTTGAATCAAAGCCCGTTAATAAAAATTTTCAGTAACACTGGAAAGACCTTTCATAGATGGTTGCGGGTTAATAATGGATTTCGCATTAGCTCCCTCTCCAGAAATTTCCTTAGTTCCCGTCTTCTGGTTTTCAGAAGCCTACCCGGTGCTGGAACACGCAGTAGTGACGACAGGATTAAAGTATAGCTGGTCTAATCCACTGTAAGTTTAATATCTTATAATTTTGTGGTTAATTCTACACTGTACTTTTTCTACACTTAACCAGTAATACTTCTTTCGTCTAAATAAGGAGCTAAGGCACTCTGTTAAGTATCTCAACGTGGCGACTAGTGATATTTGGGACTTGGTTTCTGGGGCTAATGGTTTCTCAGTGTTTGGTTTGTAAATATGCCATCAATAATTTATTACCAATGAAAGGGCCGGTATTTCCACTGTGACCAGTGCAGGAGGGCAGCGAGGAGTTGGGGCGGTTTCCATCATGTGCGAATCAGAGGGAGCAGTCAGGGTCCATCTGCGGACTGGGGAAGGGAAGCCAGGGCGTGCTCTTGTCCACCGCGACTTCATGACAGGACGGCCCTGTGCGGAGTCCTGGTCACCTTGCTGAAGGTCACCCAACGGGAAGAGAAAGCTGGGACTCAAAGCCAAATCCACCCACCTGACGTTTATAGTCTTCCTACATATATCGCTTGGATTTTTAACTCACAGCATGTTTTTGAGAGGCGGGTGGGAAGCTTGGTGAGTGTGGCTCCTGGGCGAGCCCCGGACGGCCGGTGGAGCCAGATGACAGAAGCAGCGGGTCAGGGTGGGATCACAAGTGCTGGAAACCAAGCAGCAGTTGGGCACAACCTTTGGGGCAGCCGTGAGAACACAAACTGGAGAGACAAGCAGCCTGTGTGTAGAGGACTTCATCAGCCAGGCACAGGGCCGCGCAGGGTTTGTGCGAGGAATGGATCTGATCACAGCCCACAGCAGCCTTCACAGGGCTTGCTATATAGTGCAGTTCATTGTGGGCCAGGTGGGGAAGAGAAGCAGAATTAGCAAGCCAATTACTGTGTGGGAGACGGCTGGAACTGCACACCAGTCATCCTGGACGACGGAGCAGGGACGCTGCACGCTGGATGTGTGACAGCTGACCTGTCTTTCCCCAGCCGACTTCCTGGAGGTGACTCTGCAGCAACGTGCCCCTGAGATGCCCTTGCAAGGCCACTGTGTGCTTTTTACCTGAGTTAAGACCCTCTTCTGTGTAAATAGGCAGCGTGTGCCTGGCGCTCTGCAGCCGGGTCTGCCGCCGTCTGTCTCATGGCTTGTGACAACATTGTGCAGCTTGAGTTGATATGGACACGCGTTGCTGAGAGGGACGATGCTGCCGTTTGATCTGCAGCTCGATCCTGCGGCCGCCCCGTCATCGACACAGCAGACTGCATTGGAATCCGCTGACTTCCTCTGTGCAGCAGTAATTGTAAGGGGTGTTGAGTGTGTGTATGTCTGTGGTGTGTGTTGTATGTTTGTGTGTTGCATGTTTACAGGGACAAGAAAGTGAGTGAGAACAAACACAGGTGTGTGCAGGTAGAGAAAGGGAGAGGAGTTTATCCTGTTGGGTCCTTCTTTACGGCAGAGTAGTACTCTGTTGTGTATAAACACCGGTGTACAATGTGACCGGACACCAGAAAGAGGAGTGGATGTCCAGACCACTGAAAGAAAAGAAAAAGAGGTTCCAGAAGCAGAATTGCACACACTTAGGTGGATCCGCAGGCTGGCGTGTGGGTGCCTGTGCCTGTGGGGGGTGTGCTGGCAGAGAATGTCTCTGGGGGTTGCAGTTCAGAAGCACTCTGCTCTTTGGTGCCATTCGAACATTTCTGTGTGAAGGCGCATTGAGAATAAATCCTTCGACTGTGGAAAAGCCCTCCCAGCCAGGGCTCACGCCCATAAAGGTACAGGACTCTGACGGTGCATAGAGCAAGCAACATGCTGTGCCCCGAGGTTGGCTGCAGTGACGTCCCTGATTCCCTGACGCCGTCACACATCTACCCCTCACATGTGATGCGTTGTGTGGCCTCTGGGTGGTGGCACAATGGGTGGCGGGTCCCTCCAACCCATTGCCCAGCACCTCCTCCTCTGTCTGTTGGCCCTGTGGCTGGGCTGCGGCACCCGCGGCGGGGACCTTTCAGGAGACTGCGCTTCCTGTCACCTGTGTCGGGGTCTCCGGATTCCTGGGCCCGGGCAGGGGTGGCTGCCCGTGCTGGCTGCCGGAAGAAGCCTGTCTGTCTCTTCTGCTTTTTTTCCTTTCTGTGTGACAATTCCATTTGATTTTCCTATTGCCCTTAGGTCTCAGCTCAGCGTCTGCCACTCACAAGAGGTGAATGCTTTATCAGTTTATGATATAGAGTTTTAAAATCCTCCATATGTGGAAGAGTATTAGAGCATGTACGTGTGTGTGCGCGCGCACGTGTGTATGTACGTGCGTGTGTGTGTGTGTGTGTGTGTCCACCCCTCTGGTGGGCGTGGTTAAGCTTTTTTATTCAAACTCCTTTTGGGTTTCTCAGTTTTGCTAAGAAATATGGTAGAATTTATTAATGTCTTCCACTATTTTATTCAGCATATTTAAAGCTTATGAATGTTCAATATAAATATTTTCCAGAAGTCTCAGTAATTCTTTCTCTGAAGAGATGGTTATGAAGATTTATGTTCCTGTAAGTGGAAACTAAGAATAGGATGCCTGTAGCCTCCCGTGTGTCTGTGTGGATAGGACTTTCTTGCTTTTATTTACATAATAAGTAGTGTCTTTTGTTCTCTCTAACCATTTTCTTGAAGTCATAATCCCTCAGAAAATGAATGCATTTTCTAAACATCCAGAGAACAGTAGCAAAATGTTGAAGGAACTTTACGTGTTACATAAACCAGCGCACATGTTTGGTTTTCTTAGTCTTGGACGGAAAACAATGGGATGAAATCAGCTGGCATTTTAAAAATACAGCTGTGTGCTGCACCTGTGGAAACGGAGGGCGTGTTGTCCCCACTTACTTCCGATGCGGGTCGTGCTCTTTGCCGGTCAGACTTGCCTTCACAGCCAGAAACAGCAGTCACTGCTATGTTCAGCAGGCCTTGGCTTCAACAGCTGTCTCAGGAACAGAAGTTTATTGATTTTTTTGTCTAAGAATAAGACTTCGCTCACCGTCTCTTGCCTCTTGTACACAACTGCTGGGTGTAAAACAATACCCTCGCTGTACCAAACCAAGGCTGCCGCCTGTTTTACAGAAATCATAACAGTTTGAGAATCGAGACAGATGCGCAGATTTTGTAGCACTTCAGAGCAGATGTGTCAGTTTATCTCCCTGTCGCTGAGAAAGTAACAGCCATCTAATGAGTGCCACACTGTCCAGTACCAGTGGGTTTTGAGGATGTCCTGGACCTTTCTCATCTCAGGGGAAAATGGCTTCCAAGTCGGCTTGTTAGCTCCCTGTGATTCTGCAGGGACGAGGCTATTTTAGACCCCGCAACACAGTATTTGCTGCCCGGACAGATCTCAGAGGTAGAGTATTGCCTGTCTCACCGGCAGGGTTGGAGCATCTCTAAATCCTCGGCTGACCTGCTTTGCTGAGTTACCTTCAGCACCTCTGCTTGAGAGGGGAAGTCAAGCCCCGCCCCTGAGCCTAGGTTTATGTTGTGTTTCATGTAACCCGGAGTGCATGGAAGAAGTGACGTTCTAGGACCTCTGGGGCCGTGTTGGAAGAGCCCTGGCCACTCCTGTCCAGCACCTGGAGACTCTTAGTTGTAGGAGTCCGGCTGTCCTGAGGCCGCCATATTCGAAGGAAACGCAGGGTCTGCTAAGCAACCTTCAGGTATCCTGGGTCCCAGGCCTCCAAGCCCACCTGGCTGAGAGTCCAGGCATCGTGCACAGAACTAGATGTCCTGCTCCTGGGACCCTAAACAATGCACTCAGAAGATCATCTGGGGCAGGCACAGGGGAGCAGAGTGACGGCAGCAGTGAGTGTAATAACGACAACACACTGTGTTTTAAACCAGAGCAGGCACTGGCTCACTTGCCGAGCTGTAACCTATGGCTTCCCACTCCAGTGTCCGTGCCCTTCACCCCCTGGTGTGGTCCACTGCCCATGTCCTGCGGTGTTTATGGAGTATATGGTTTAACTGCAGAAACGGAACCGAATGAGTTAGATTCCTGTTTTGGGAAGATGAAGCTACAACCAATGCAAGCGAACCCCACCGTCATATGTCCTTCCCTGGTCCCCATCCCTCCACCCTGGGGACAAGCCCAGCTCTGCTCTCCGCGGGTCCACAGCGCCCACACCAACAGGTGGCATGAGTACATCCTCAAGGGTGATAGCTGAAGAAATGAATGAAGCAGTAAACGAATGACTCACAGAGAGAAGAGAGCATAAATAGGACCTTTTGTTTATAGAATATAATTCTTTGGGGAAATATGGAAACCAGAATATTGCAAAGACAATAACATAAGCATCTGGTTACCCAAAGACCAGAAAGAATGAATGTTAGGATGACACCATATTTGCGTCGAATTTTTTAATCTTAAATAAATAAAATACTAGAGAGAAAGTAGAATTTGCCCATAATTTCTATAGAGGCAAAACTGTCATGTATTTCACTTGTATGTTCTTAGACTTTTACTACATATGACTTGATTGATGAACAATACCTCTGCTTGGCTCTGCCTTTGAAATGTATCCTCATCCTGACCCTCTCGCACCTTCCTCTCCTGGCATTGGCCCCTGTCATCTGGCACCCAGTCGACATCTTGCCTCTTTCACCTGGAATCAAGCCAGTCACCACCGCCTGCTTGCTTCCAGCCCTCAGGGTCCTCTTCAGAGCCAGAATAAAGCCCGAAGTCCTTGCCAGGGACAGGCCATGTGCGCGTGCCCCTCCAGCCCCCTCTTCCCTGGGTCTGGCTCCCCGGCCCAGCCCGCTTCCCTGAGGGTCTCCACTTCCTGCGCTCATCCTCCTGTTGCCCCACCTGCAGCCTTCAGTTTGGGTCAAAAGCCGTTTTCTCCTGTGGGCAGTTCCCAGCTGCCCTGCTGTCAGGAGCTCTTGCCAGGCTCTACTTTTTCCTGTAAATCTACCATCGCTTACAGAGAGTCTGATCACATGTGTACACACGTATGTGTGCACACACGTAAGTGTGCTTGCGTTTATCTCCTTGCTGTCTTCCTTTACCAGATTACAAACTCTGTGAGGTCAGAGACCTTCTGTTATTTCACCCTTTTTGTGCCTAGAACAATGGCTGACATAAAGTAGGTGCCTAAAAAATACATACTGAATGAAGAAATGTAGGAATATAGCCTTCTGTTTTATAAGACTGCGTACAAATCCTGTTGTACGGGATATGTCTTGTAGATGCTTACTTTCCTCAGGCCACATTACTTTAAAAGTATGTATGTCCATATTAAAATTGATCTATCTATCTCAGTCATTTTAATTTTGTTATTTTATACTATGCCCTGTATTTATCTATTCTCCTATTTTTAGATCATGGCTACTTTTAATTTTTCATTTTTCTAAATGATCTGAAAGGAATATCCCTTTAAATATTCTTTGCATTTCCCCTAAAGATGAATAATAGAACAAATGTTTCTGCATTCTTTCACTTAGCATCTAACTCATCATAAAAGTGGTTACATTGAATTATTTCTTGGTTAGAGGGGTTAGTCCATCATTGAATGTCCCTGTGCAAACCTTAGGGTCATTTTAGGAGGGAAACACACCATATTATGGTTTTCTTTAAAGAACAGGTTTACCATCTTATTTACCTTTTAACTTTCACACTTTTCTGACGGCACGCCCTAGTGGTCAGTGGTTTTTCCTGTTGGCAGGCACCGTGATTAAATCACGCCGTTTCGGTGCTGTGTGTGCGTGTGTGCCTATGGTGTGCGGCAGTGAGATTGGTGGCGTCACCCGGGTCCTGCTGGGCTGCAGTGCTGGAGTGTATTAGAGCCAGTTTCTGGGAGAAGGGGACCTGCCTTCTGCTCCCAAGTAGCCTACTTTACGGGGACGTCCTGGCTTTCAACTGGGAGGCTACGAATGCACTAAAATAGCCAAGAAATCACCGTTTTTCCAGCAGTGATAATTTTTCCTTACTGTTAAGTGATTGTGGTGGGAGGGAAAAGCTACACTGGATTCATTTAATTTGCAATTTGTAACAATTTGGACTCAGGTTAAATTAAAATTTAATTCTACATTTTAAAAAGTTTGTGCTACACAGTGATATATGCACAACCATGTTCATAGCAGCACAATTTGTAATAGCTAAGTCTTGGAAACAACCTAAATGCCCAACAACTGATGAATGGCTAAAAAAGATGTGGTTTTTCTACACAATGGAGTACTACACTGCCATAAAAAAGGATAAACTAGAGTCATTTGTATGTAAATGGATGTTCCTGGAGAATATACTATTTAGTGAAATAAATCAGACACTTATTAGTACACATCGAATTGTTTCTCTGGTATGAGAAACCATAAGTGTAAATAAGGACAAAGGGGTAGAATAGATATTTTGTTTAAAAAAGAAAAAAGAGAGATAGTATTCAAAAGAGAGAACTAGATAGGGAAAAGGGGGATAAAGAAGAAGGTTAAAAGTAAGATGAAAGGGGAAAAAATGGTAAAGTGTAGTTACACTTGTTGCAAATAGGGAGGGGTGGGTGGATGGAAGGGAGGGGAGGGGAAGGGGGGAAGAGGGGGGAAAACCAAGATGTATCATGAATAGGTACAAAATAACCATGTTGATTATGATCATTATGTATACAATGTACCAATACATGTTCCTGGTAAAAATAATAAAAAAAAAATTAAAAATAAATAAATAAAAATTAAAAGTTTGTGCTAAAAAAACGTTGAATGCTGCCAATTTTCATGCTGAATGAATCCAAAACATAGCATTCATCATTCAGTTTGTGCCGCTGCTGTGTGTGGAGTGACCACCAGGCGTCGGGTGCCACCACCGGCTCAGGGGACCGGCGCTCCCCGGACACCTGCCCTGAGAGACCTTCAGCACTCCCCACCTCGCCCAGTAAAGCGGGCGTTTGGTGCCTGTTTTATAGGCCTTTGTAGGCGGACTCGAGGAGAGGTCTGGTCTCCTGATCGGTTTTCATCAGCACGTTGCAATTCCGAGCGACAGAGCTGATCTCTCAGTCCACTGAAGTCTGGGCGCGGGTGCGCCTTTGGTCACAGCTGTGCCCGGGACTGGCGCCCGCGGCCGCCGCACAGCTGCCCAGCTGCGAGCAGAGGTTTCCCCAGCCCCGGCGGGCAGCGCCCGGTCCCCGCGCTGCTGCTGTGGAGGGAAGCGGGGACCACAGAGAAGGGCAGCAGCGGCGTGCGGAGGCCTGTCGCCTCCCGAGCAGGCGCGGGGTCCGTGTGTCGATCGCCACCGTGACACGAAGCGTCGCGCGTTGTTCACCTGCAGCTGCCGCGCTTCTCTGTCCTGGTGGGAAAATGTGCCGGCTTGCTAAGGAAACGATGTTTCAAAGCACCACGTAGGTGTGACTGATGTTGGCTACAGTAGCAAGCCGGTCAACACGCAGGGAAGATCACGGCTAGAAACTGAAGCCAAACTGAGCGAATAAAATGGTTAGTGTCCAGCTTCACAGCTTATTTTGCATTAAGTAAAATATCCCTCTTCGTAGCTCCAATATAAAGTCATTTAATACGACCAGAATTTCTCCTGCCTGTCACTTTGAGGCCACACACTACTTTCTGCCTCTCTCAGCAGCATGGCTACTTTTTATCGGCGCTGTACGCGTTCGCCGAGCATGAGGATCACATTCATCGTGGGCACCTGGCGCAGGCACGGGGCATGATGCGGCTGCCCTCTGTCAGCGCTTCCCCGTCCCTCTGGGAGGGCCGTCAGCAGGAGGACGCCCTGTAAACTCGCTGGGAGCGTCTGTGATCGGGAGCGGGAAGCCGGACCTCTGACCCCTCCTGGCGATGGCCCCCGTGGAGGAGGACTGATGGGCCAGGTTCCGGGTCTCCGAGACCGTCGCCCGTGACCTCTCGTAGGTCTCTTCCAAGGCCGTTTTCACTGGGAGTGCTGGCCGAACCGGGTCTGCCGGTGACACAGAACTTACTCGCTGAGTCGACACCAGCTGGAAGTCCCCAGCAAGGCGCCGTGGTGCACAGGGAAGGCGGCCCGCGGCTCCTCGGTGGAGCGCGCGTCACCCGGACAAGCGTGGAGACCCTGCGAGCAGCTGGGGCGGCGCGGTGCACAGAAAAGCCCTCAGGGGCTGATACTGCGGCCAGCAGCGTGGGCAGGGGGAGGTCACAGTGTGCCACAAATGGACAGACCGGTGCTGAGCGCTGGCTTCCAGTGAGCAGTTTGCGTCTCCAGGGGCTGCGCGCACAGACCTTGGAGTGTAGGGAAGTCCAGTTCTAGCCGTAAATTGCAGTACAGTATACGTGTAAATGTAGGAGATCAAGGACTAGATTGGTGAAACATTATGTCCCAATGCAAAGTAGTCTAACTAAAAAAAGAAAGGACTTGAGAAGCCTGCTACAAACCAGAGACGCGATCTTGCCAATATGGGTTACCATGTTGTCCAGCAGGAACCACTGGTCCATATCAATATGTGCTGCAAGTGGAAACTGTACCCCAAATTTTCTAGGTACAATGTGAAAAGAGGAATGCAAAATATCATATTAAAGTTTTTATATTGACTACACATTAAAATGACAAAATTTGTGTATATTGTACTAAAATAATTAAAGGAAATTGTATTTTAGTGTGGCTCTAGGACATTTAAAGTCACATAAATGCTTCATAGTACCTAGCTTTCGGACAGTACTATTTTACTTGACTAAGAATGGGGGGCAAAGAACAAGGTTTGGGAGTCATATCTTGAACTTGGACTCTAAATCTACAATTGATGCTGGTAGCTAGACAAATTATTTAACCTCTGTGATATCTATGTGCTTTGCTTCCCTCTACACACTGATAGGCTAAGCATACCTATAGAGGAGGATCCTGTGGTACAGAAGACACTTTACAGTGAACTATATGGTTTCAGTGAGGAGTCAAAAGGCAACCTTTTGACTCCTTTTTAGTTCTAGGTGACAGAATAACCAGGTTCAGTAACATTTGATTGCTATATTTTACTATAGGCCTTACCATACATCTAAAAATATCAAGTCATTGATGAATAGATTGTTATCTAGTTTCTACTCTCATTTTTTTTTCAAAGAAGCATGGGATTTGGTTTGTTGTTAATATCTTTTTTGGATATAGGTTGTTATAGCTTGTCTAGATGTCCCCACAAAGCCTCTTGTGGTCATAGATGGGACTTTTTCAGAGGTGGCTGGATGTAGAGTGTGTGATGCTGAGATTCAAGGGGTGTGGTCCACTGATCGATTTGATACAGTCCTGGGTAGTGCCCCACCCTGGGTGTGAGTGCTGCTCACCCTCAGGGTGAGGATGTAATACACGGGACAGAAAGAGGCCTGTCATCTCTTGTCACTTGTCGTTTTGTTGGTGGCTTGCTTATGTTGCTGCCTTCTTCCTGCCATGAAATGTTTCTCCTCCACGGCGCCCCTCTGCCACGCCACCTTCGGCTTGGATTTGGCCTATCATAGACTGAAACTTCTGTGAACCATGAATCAAATAAAACTTTCCCCCTTTAACTTTGGATGTCAGGTATTTTGTCTCAACAATGAGAAAAAGTACCTAAAACATAGGTAATTAAAAAATAACATTGAAGACGCTATTTGACAGTTGGAATTTTTGAATACTTAAGAAGTTGAAATTTATCTCCTGTCTTTGAAAACATTAAAATTGGAGTATTACCTAATTTGAGGTTAAAATACTAGTATAGCATGTTAACCCAGATGATGAGAGGGATTTTTTTTTTACCAATTGATATTCTCAGGCTAGATGTCTAACAATAATTAGCACCTCCCAGTGTGGCTATTAACCATTGTTTTTATTTTTATAGATGAGCTTGGATTTAAAAATATCTTTTGAAACTGAATTCCTCCAACTTTTAAAAAAGAAAGTGTCATGTAAAAATTTACTTTCAAAGTTCTTATATTTTTGAGTACACCCCCCCGATCCACATGCCGTGCCCATAATAGTGTTGTCAGGTTTAATATCGATCACTGTACTGAAGAACAAGTATAAAATGCTCTAGAGGTGACCTCGGGAGGCCCTGCTGTTCAGGCAGCTCCTTCTGGGGGTGCCCAGACCCTTCGTGTACTGAGTCTCCCAGAGCACCCACTCATGGGCTCCAGTGGCGAGGCTACGGCCAGCCCGGTCACCCATCTTCCTGCTGCCCGGCCCCCCGGGGTCCGGCGGGCTGCGCACGCAGGCTGCTCCTCGTTTTCCTTAGGAGCTCACAGGCTGGTGACAAGTGGCCGTCACTCCGAGGGGGTCCTGCCTTCCCTGTCGAGCTGGACCTGGGTGGAGAGACGGTCCTCACATTAGCGTCTGCACGGGACACCGGGGCTGTGGGCTGGCCCCGGGAGCACCTGTGCTCAGAAGCGGCTCGTAATTGGCCCCACACAGCCAGAAGGTGGGGGACAGGCAGGTGCCTGTGCCGGGCTCCCGTCACCCCGCGCCTCGCTCCGAGACAGTTACCCTCCCTGCTTTCTACCCACTGCATCACTTGTTGCACTTCATGGACTTCATTTGATTTATGAGTTTACTCTGAATGTCCACTTAACCAGATTCTGTTTGAATAAAAATGCTCAGGGCAGGAATCAGGGAACTTCCGTGTTAATCAGTTTACAGCTTGGCACAATTCCAACTGTAACGCCTCAGGAAGGTTTCTAGGCATGGCAAGAAATTCTGTTCCTCTTAAAGCACAGGAATATGCAGGTCCTCTTGGAAAAATAGAATTGGCAACGGCACAGCGGAGTTTTCCCTGAGCCAGGTGAGGGCGACCTTCGGAGCAGGGTGGCTGTGCTCCCCCAGGCTAACAGCAGGACCGAGACCAGGGCCTGAGGCTCTTTTCCAACTCTGCTTGCAGGGAGAAGCAAGCCCTGTGCTAATGGGCTCCGAGGTGGGGGTTGGCTTGGTGAGTTCTCGCTCCAATACAGGCAGATACCTGAGAGTAAAATGTGTGAGTGAGAAGTATCGTGTTCCCCTCACTGTGACCCTCTGGAAGCTGTGACGGGGACCTCTGTTGTGTTCAAGTGCAGCCCTTCACGGATTGGCTCGGAGTCCCCGTGGGCAGCTCTGACCATTCCTGCTCCTCTTCAGAAGTCCAGTGTAGAGAAGTCCTGGGCCTGCCTTGGCTGAACGCTTCTCTGCACTCACAGGGAGCCTCTGGGCTTAGGAATCGAGTCCCTCATGCGTTGTCTGGTGGAGAAAGCTGAGTAACTTTTATCCCAACCCGCGGTCCTTTGCCCGATGTGCTCCGCTCTTCCTGCCCACGCTACCTGCTACAGTGCTGAGAATCTACAGCTAAAGTCTGTGTTTATCGCCCATGTCTCCTATGTTGGAGATGCGTGAAGGGCAGAAAGTGTCCTTGAGGACATTTTAAATGCACACTTGATTTTAACTGAGGCTGATCCCCTGTAGAATAACTCATAAGAAATCACTAAGTCGACCTCATCTAAGTATTTTTCTTCTCATAACAGGGCAAAGCTTGGTGATCCGAAGAGCTGTGCAGAAATGAAGGCAGTGAGACAGGAAGTACGACGAGTTCAGAGTTTCAGTCTTTGGAGAATTACAGGGCAGGTTAGAGCCTTATGTCTGCCGTTCCCATCCATCTGACTCAACCTTGGTAACTTTCTGTCCCATCTTCTGTTAAATGGAAACGTGAACAGGACCAGCTTCTAGGCTTCTGGGAAAGTACCAAATGTGTGCAGAGCACTCACCCCAGCACCAGCAGCAGTATTCTAGGTGACTCCAGCGGGCGCCGTCTCCCTCGATTCTGCTTCTCTGTAGCCCCCCGAAGCCTGTTTCCCACAAGCACGCCTGGGCAGCGGTGGCATGCAGCACCCCTGGTGCCTGGTGAGCAGGCAGTGCCTGGCTGAGGACAGCAGGTGGGGCTGGGTGTCCTTTCCCCCCGAGTACCAGTGCCACTCGCTGCTGCTCCCGCTGGGCCAGGGGGTGGAGCTTGAGGGACCACAGTGCCAGGCTGTTGGGTAACTGGACACTTAAGGACCAGGCTCCACCAGAGCCTTGAGGGGCCTGCTCCCCGCCTGCGCAGAAATGACAAGGGACAGGAGCCACCCAGGGTAGGTGCATCCCACAACTTCTAGCTGTGGTTCCTTCCTCTGTTGTGGAGAAAGCCCTTCTTGGTTCCATCAGGAAGCAGAGCTCTGATTTCTGCACAAGAAGGGACCCAGTCTTCCTGCCTATAGAACCAAGCAGGTGGGTTTCTCTGGCCTTTGTGCTCCTGGCACAATGGAACCAGGAACAGACCGACTGCCATCGGCACAGGTATTGAAGAAAAGGATCCCTCCCTAGTTCCCTGTGACTTGTAAATGGCGTTTGTCCTAATTTCACCTCTGCTGCTTGTCTTTTATGAGTAACTCTTACAGTGTGACTTGACTAGTTTTAAATGGCAAGGAGAGATAATCATAATTTGTGCTCTCTATTGAAAGTGTATCCATCACGTGTATGTTTCAGAATGCTATATTCAATTTAAATATTTTAAATCATTAGAAATAATTACTCAAAAAACAAGAATCATGAAGGATATTGTCTGTATCATTCTGAGAACAGCAGGTTTAAAAGTACTTGCTTTTTTAAATTCACAGTGGTCTAGGTCAGCACCAGACTGTGTCTCCCAGACATTCCTGTCCGGTCGCTGTCACGGGCGGTGCCAGTGGCCCTACAGCTCTGAGCACCCATGCAGCTGAGGGAGAAATTTGCCCTCCTTCCTTCACTAGTTCTCATTCTTTTTCACTGCGAGGTTATGTTTTCTTTTTCTTTGTTTCAGTAAGATATAAACATCACTGATGGTTTTTAAGAACATTCTAGTTTCAAATTTATGGTTTTTATTGTCTAACATAATTAAATCTATTTTTCTCTTCTGATACAGAATGTACAGGTGAGGAGGTGGGAAAACCCGTAGCTTTTGAAACTTGAGTATTTAACCAGATTCCCTCATTTGCACTCTAGTCCCTGGTTGGACATTTATAGTTGTCTGTGAATTTTTATCGTGGAAATCAGAAGATCACAATCATCTAGAAACAATTTTTAAAAACCAGATTTTTCTACTGGAATGACACTGATATTTAAGGGGTTACAGTTTCCTCGCTATCAGCTTTATCTCTTTGCTCACTCTGTTTCATAAGAGAAAAGGCTTGCGTGTGTCTTGCCTTCCACCCATCGGTAACGAGTGGGTGAACACTGTTCTGCGCCCCACGGCCAGTGCCGTGGCTGTGCAGGCTGAGCCCAGTGCAGACCCAGTGGGGCTGGGCAGAAAGCTCCTGCTGTCGCCTCAGCTCCACCGTGGTGGGCTGCACGCCATTCCATGTGCCGTCCTGTGTCGTCATGTTGTCATTCCATCCACAGCTCTGTTAGGGAATGAGACAGAGAACCGGGAAGTCACCTGGCCTCTCGCAGCTAGTGATAGTGCCTGGAGAGCCCTTGGTAGATTGGTTTTAAAAAAAGATTTTAAAAAAGTAAATCCAATCTAACTTTTAAAAATTCCCTTTAAATTTTCTTCATTAGATATTTAAATTCTAAACTCTGTGTTTATTGATGCAAATAAAATGTAGATAGCAAAGTGGATGGTGCCACCCCCTTCCTCGTTCCTCTGTGGCCATGGAGTTCCCTGCTCTCACGTCTTCCAGCTTAAACATCACACACGCATGTGTGCCTGCTCATATTCTATGTACATTTACATGTAGAGTTTTATAGACAGATGACAATGGGATGTAAGTGTGTAAGTGTGACTTTGACACTTGGTGTTTTACCAAGTCACATAGCACAGCACTTACTCCAGGCAGGCAGGGCTGCAGCCCAGCTTCGCCCTGGTCCAGAGCAGTCCATGAGCTGAGTGAACCATGATTTATTCACGCTGTGCTGGACGCTCAGCTGAGTGGATCATCGATTGCTGACTGTCTGGAATCCACACCTGACTAAAAGAGCGGAACAAGCCGGGTGCTTTAGCAGGGCCAAAGTCTGCTTCCGAAGTTCTTCCTGGGAACACTGCAGAGTTTCAGTGAGGTTTGATCAAAATGACACCTGGCTCCACCCTGAGTGCACACTTCTTCAATTGGCCCAAGCCCCATCACCTTCAAGAATGCAATTGATGGCTTCGTGTTTGTCTCTGTATTTCCTTCAGTTTCAGTCCAGTTCTATGAAGGACTTAGGAAATGGAAAGTTTGACCATACAGTGTTCAGCCTTTGCCCATGCAGGAAAATCCACTAAGATGTTGAAATTTTAGGTTGGGAAATAAAAGCACAAAAAATAAAACAAAAAACAAAATGCAACAACAACAAAAAAAAGCAGGGTGGCTTTGAACTGGATGTATCCCCTAGAGTCTCCTCCCAGGAATGAGCTGCTCACGGCTGGCAGAGCAGTGGTCCCTGCGTAGATCAAGCAGAGATGCCACGTCTCCTGAGTGCCCACCAGCCTACCCTTGAAAGCCAGGGGACACCCTCACACCTTTGCAGTCAGCCACCGTGTGGGGTCAGGGCCTGGCCTGGCGATGCTGCGCCGCCGTGCGAGATGCAGTCCTGGGTTCCGCCCCAGCATGGCCAGCTCATGTGTGTGGCAGACACAGTGCCAAGACCACAGTCCTCCCTAATCTAAAGAGGATGGGAGGTGAGTGCTTAGTGCCACAATATATACAAAGGAGAAGCAGGCCAGGTATGTTTTTTGTTCCTTGTATTTTCTTAAATCTATAAAAGTATGTTTGAGAATTGAGCAGCTCACACCTGCTATCATGCGTTCATATGAACATGTCAAAACTGTCCCTGGATTTTTCTGACTGTGAACTGTGAGCGCGCCGGCTGTGTGCGACCTGGTGAAATCCTTCCCCAGTTCCTGTGCCGCACCGTGCCCCGGGTCCTCACTGTGTACCACCCCAGCTATTTCCAGACCAGTCGCCTGTCCTGCCCTCCACCTTCCATATCACTTTGAGGGCTAAATTCCCAGAGAAGACACCTCATCACATCACTCCTCTTTGTAAAACTCTGGTGGCTGCGTCTTGTTACAGTGACGCCCCTATTTTGAGTGCTCCAACCGTCCTTCCTTGATATGGTCTGCATGGTGTGGGACAGCAACACGTTTTGCTGTCCCCAACACAGCGTGGCCCGGTGCCTGGAACACACGTATGTCTATGATGCAGTGTTCACAGCGCACACTATTATTTTATGTACGACTAAGAAAAAAAATCTATGAAACTATGGCACAATGCTTTATTTCTTTGTTTTTCTTTTTTTTTTTTTTTTTTTGGTGCTGGAGATCAAACCTAAGCACAATGCTTTCTTATCCCTTCGAATTCTTACTTATTCTGATTGAAAGACCTTTTTTATGATTTCTCCTGAACTTTTTAATCATCTGTCTCTCTTGTGCATAGAAAGAAAAAATGTAGGTGAGATACACGGGTTAAGGTCATTCTTACCTCTTCG
>PVJO010003389.1:0-33151 GCA_004026905.1 Hystrix cristata | reverse complement strand
TTACCTCTTCGCGTTTGGATCCTGACTCCTGGAGTCTGTCCCGCAGCCCCTGACATTGCGGCTTCTTCCGCGCGGTGTTGCGCCCGGTTCATCCAGGGTGCTGGCGCTGAAGCGCTTCTCAGCACCCTCCTTCCCGGGTGCTGACTGCTGCTCCCTGAGTTCCATGTGCAGGACGAGGTCACATTTCTGAACTGCCACCCGCCCGCCTGCCTGCGGACTTCAGAGGAGTTAACGTGCTAGGAACCGAGAGAGAGAAAGGGCGGACGGAGGCTGGCAGGAAGCAAGGAGAGGAAGGCAAACCGTGGTGTGGCCACGCAGCAGCCTGGCCAGTGCGGCGTGCGGGCTTCCCGGCGGTCCAGGGTCCCTCTCGCCACTCCACCCTGCGGCTCCTGCTCCACGCCGGGGGCGGGGCAGATCCTGTGCTCTTGCGTTTTTCTGTTGACTTTTCGCGGAACGTACTCTGTTTTAAAAGACGTTTATTTTATTGCCGTGTAGTAACCATACATTTGGTAGGAGCAGCGCGACATCAGCGCACGGCCGCGACCCGCAGTGAGCAGAGGAGGGTAACGGTGCGTCCGTCGCCTCCAGCCTTATCACTTCTTCCTGCGCGGAGCATTCAGTCCTCTTTGCTGGCTGGATGTACCGAGACCTGTTCCCTGCTGTGCTGCGGGTGTCAGCGGGGCTCTTCCTGCCCAGCGGCGGCCCTGCGCCGCTGCGCCCTCCTGTCTCTGCCTCCTGCTCCCCCACCCACTGAGCGCCGCTGTCCTGCCCTCCGCCCCGGGAGCAACTTTCTTGGACTCCACACGTAAGAGAGAATATGCAGCCCCCGTACAGTGTTCGTCTCTTGGTGTCTGGCTTATTTCACTTAATATAATGGCCTCCAGGCTCATCCAAGATGCCAAAAATGATGGGATTTTCTTCTTCTGGAGGGCCCAAGATGATTCTGTGGTGGACACCCCATGTCTTTATCCATTCATCCACTGAAGGTTGCCGAAGCTGACTCCAAATCCCATGTCACTGCGGTAAACATGGGGGTGCGGATGTCTTTCCTCCATTCTGATTTCAGTTCCTGTGGATACCATCCAGCAGTGGGACGGCTGGATCATGTGGATCCTCTGCTTCTCTTCCATTGAGGAGCCTCCATACTGTTTTCCATAGTGGCTCTTCTAACTTACGTTTCTACCCGCAGCGTGCATCCCCCTTTCTCTGCATCCTTATCCGGCATTTTAATCTTTGTAGTTCTCCATTCTCAGAGCAACACTCATCCTTCATGATCCACTTTAAATGCCACCTGCAGGCCTTTCTCAATTCTCCGGATGACTTGGTCTCTGTCTTTGGTGTTCCCTAACCACTTTGCGTATACTCATTTGAACAACTCTCATAGTTTCCCCATACTTGAACATTCAAGGATAAGAACCAACTTTGTAATATGCTTCTTTCTGTGCCTTATAGCTTGGACACAGCTAGCAGTAAAACTTGAATGCATTTTGGTGTCTTTCCTCCCTCCGTTAGCTGTGGAATGTTGTGGGCTAGGAGCTCCTCATTCCAAGGTTGTCCTGGGAGACTCGAGGTGCTGCTGCTTGTATACGACTCCTGCTGTGGGTCATACATCACCCAACAGAGGACTGTCACTCTGCTAGTGAGTCTTAACATTCTGCATTAATCGACTTGAAAAATGTACTTAAAAACCCCACCGACCCAGTGTTTGCATACCTTTCATCCATACTGTGCAGTTTATGATAAACAGTGATTGACATCACCACAATTTTTATGTGAGAATCAACACACAGATGAGAACCAATTTTAGGACATTTAGGAGTGAGGTAGAAGTCTCAGTTGAAATGTTGTCTCTTGATACAAACATTAGCCAAGGGCAAATGCAAGTCCTTAAAAAAGGTCTTTAATTCCATTACAAGTATCAAAATCCAGAGGGTGTCTCTGAATCTCTGATGTTAGCCGTGACTCCGTCTATTTATTGACCTCAGAGAGATACTAACCCAGGAACGGGTCCTGACCCTCCCCAGCAGTGCAGCTGAGAGCGGTGCCAGCATGAGGGACAGAGCGCAGACTCCTGGGTTGTGGATGCCTGAGGAGGAGGGGTTTTGGGTGAGGACCCACCGTCTGGTACTGCAGAAGCTGTGCTGTGACCCGGTGAACCTGACATCACAGACCTTCGCTAATACCCAGATGCTAACAGGGCTTTTGCTTCCTGGCTGGAAAAATCAGCGCTTTCAGCCCCATAATTCAGAAACTCCGGAGAGTATTTGCTACAGCATTGTCATCTCTGGTTTTTCCATTATTAAATTCCATACATTTAATAGTGTCTCACTTCAAGCTATACACACGAAGAGTTAATACCTATTGTTTTTAGTATGCATAGAAGAAAGAACTAAAAAAGAACATTTTGTATCGTCAGCGGAAAGCATCTCTGACATAGGATTAAACAGAATTCTTAAGACCGTTCTGAGTCACTGCAAATAGAGAGACATGAGTCATCACAGGTCACCAGCAGTGGAGAGAGAGCTGGAAATAGAATCCGGAGCCTGTCCAGCCCTCCATGCCCACTTCCTGTGATGACTCCAGGACACGCATTGAGCTGTAGGTGGTGCCACGGTGCCTCTGCTTCTGGAGGAGCTTTTTGTGATGGATTTTCTGGGCTTCTGTTATTCAATAGAAGCAGGATAAGCATCAATTTCAAAAACCATTGAATTTCTTATGTAATAAAAAATCTTTGAAAAAACAAAAGGATTGAATTCGGTCATATCTAGCATCATTGTCTGGTTTTACTCTCATTGATAAAATAATTATGTTGGAAATTGTTCAATAGCATTAATGTTATTTGGAGGAAAGAGAAATTGAATCCAACTCGATGAGGTTTTTTCTTGACGTGATTTCATGTAGTTTCTAGAACATCCGTCCATCATCAACAGCACAAGGACATATCGTTAGGCAGCTCTGTGGTTACCCTCCGAGCCTGGCTCACCCCGGCCCGCCCCTCAGACAGCTGGACCCTTCTCAGAGCCCCAGGCCACCCGAGAGGTTTCAGACACAAAAGGCTCCGGACTCCTATGCAGGAGTCCTACGCATGTGCGCGCGTGTGTGTTCGTCCCGTCAGCTGCATTTGTAGAGTCTGTGTATTGGCACCCTCGTGGACAGTGTTTATCCGGCTTCTGTCTCTCTTCCATGGCGGAGCTAGGATGTACTCGGTCCTCCGCTGGGCACCGGGCTCACTGGTGGGCAACGCGATCCCTTCCTTCTCACCACCTTGCTCGGGGGCCACGTGGAAGAGTCGCTCCCTTCCTGTCCATCTGTGATATGTGAGCCTGTTTCTGTTCCCCACAGAAGCCTTCACAGAGGGAAGGCGGACTTGGATCTTGAAAATCCCAGGCAGGGCCCGGGTGCTGTTGTTCACCTGATCCCACTGTCAACCTGGTTTGCTTGGACAGCTCGCGGGCTCCAACTGCCCCAGCTGCCACCTTGCAAGCTTCTTACTTCGCCACCTTGCTCATGATGCAGCGAAAGCTGCCAGCAAGATGACATCATAGTCACCCTCCTTGCTCACCAGCTGTCACCAACCGGCACACTCCCCAGTCAAGGGGTGATGGGGACCACTGACAGTCGACTCCTGGCATCACGCACACATTTCTCCCCTGCTTCGCAAAGTCCATGTGGAAGCTGCCTTGGAGCCACAGGACTCCTTCGGGTGTTGCAGCGGCTGGAGGCCAGGGACGGTCTCGGCCCTGTGGTTCTGGTCTGTCACTTGCCGCTTCCCTTGAATTTGCTTGTGACATAGTCGCTGCGTATCAGTGCCTTCGCTGGTATGCGGGTGGCCCCAAGAGTAGGTCCTTGAGAGATTCTTGACACCTGGAGATGTCTGTGGGGACCTGCCTTACACTGTCAGAGGCCTCCTGGTCCTTACAGGTAAGCAGGGTTGGTTTCCAAGTAGAGAATCAAATGCCCTCATCATCTTTCATGTGCAGGAAACATGAGTTGCCCTGTATTCTGCTTCTAGTTTTCCAGGGACTGCACAGAAGACGAGTGGTGGATTCCAAGAGACTCAGAGGAAACCTGGTTCCTTCTCCTGCTACGCACTGCCTGGCAGGTGCAGTGAGAGGTCACCCACAGCCCTGGTTCACAAGCCGCCTCATGCACTGTGCACAGCTGGGGCTGTCGATAGTGAGATAATCTGTGTGGCTGCTAAGTTAATAAGCACACACTGCTGGGATGTGTCGGATTCTGGGGCTTGTTCCTCTGATGTCAGCTTATGGAACACACTTCGTGGAGGTCTGAATCCTTCTGTACATTCAGCATGCACCAGCCATAATCTTGATTTACTGTTCTCAATCAGATGAGCAGTGCATGAGCCAGAATCGTACAGATTAATGTCAAAAAGATGTTTTATAGATATTTACACACAAATATATACATACATATATATATAGTTGGATAACATTTTCTGTTATTGGTTATATGTAGGGATGTAGTAAATTATCGTGTAAATACATATTGAATTGATATAAAATCACCATTAGTTACACACTTTACATCGATACATACTCAAGGAATGAAGAAGAGTTGAACCAGCAGGGTGCTGGGCCACAGGAGAACCCAAGGAGGGTGTGAGTGCCCCGCACAGGTGTGTGAGGATCTGTGTGTCCAGCGTGCACTCATCCTGAGCTGCCAGCAAGTATGGTAGGGTCGGTGGTGGGAGCCAAGGTGAGTGATTTCAGCTCGCCCTGAGGACCAGCTCCTCAGACACAGATGTGAGCCGGCCGAGACTCTTGGGAGACGGAAAACTCATTTTCCTTTCATGTATTTAAATATAAAGTGGGAATTTTTGGTGGGAATCAAGCACAAGCATGTAGTTTAAACAGATGGTATTTACAGCTATTTTAAACCTGAAAATAGAAGATTCTTGTTGATTTCTTTATTTTTAAATTGAAGATAATAGTACCTATCTTGGCTCATGTGTTGTTATGCAGATCAGGATGGATGACGCGCACAAAGTGTCCCCAGAATGTAAGGAATGAGTATTTTAGCTGTGCCAAAGGAAGTTACTCATCAATGAGTGTGAATCAGATCTGACTAATACCATAGTTACTCATTAGCATATAAGGAGCATCCAGCTTAAAGCACATAAAGATACTACATTGACTTGTATTTTTAAGGCTAATGTTTAGAGAAAAGGACACTGACTCACTTTAAAGGGACTCGGTTTGTTGATAGTTTTATTTTCTTTTATATTTATTTGCTAATTATTTGCATTGGTGTGTTACCATTCTAATGCCTGTGAGACGCTGGGTGATCATGTGCACTGGTTTTTTGTTTGTTGGTTGTCCTATTTCGTGGGTCATGCTGTGCACTGGTTTTTGTTGGTTGGTTTATTTTGTGTGTCTGACAGTAAAGCAGTTGTAGGAAAAGAAAAGGACCAGTTCTAGAACATTCTACCCCATGAATAATTTAGGAGAGTTTAAGTCATTTAAGAGAAATGAAGTTAATTTCCCAGATTCATAGTCCTACAGTAGTCTCAGTTAAACTTCATAGGTCATGGGGTTTACGAGAGCGTTAGGTTTTAGGCAACGTACAAACGTAGAAATGAGATACTGTATCTTCTGAATCCCTGTCTGGGCACTAAAGTGCAGGTTTATTTTTGCACCTCTGCCTCAGTCATTCCCCTTCATGGATCCGCAGTTCCCGTGGGGAGAGCTGGGTCTGCGGCTGCTCCTCCAAGGGAAAGGCAGATGCTGCATTTGAAGCCTGATAGGACCTTGTCAGCACCAGCGTTGTCCAAGCGTTCTCAGTATCATCATTTACGCTGTTGTTCGGAAAAGAATACAAAGCTCCTGAAATTTGCCTCCTTGATCCTGTGCTGTAGAAGGAAAGACGTGCTGCTGAGAGCGCTGCTCAGGAGTCGGAAGATGGGCTTACACTGCTGGTTCCGTGGCCCGAGGATCACATTTCCCCACATGCTGGACAGAGCTGGAGGACACGCGTGACCATGTAGATAAGTCCATTGACATCACTGCCGCGATTCGGTCGTAATCGGTACTGCCACCTCCGTCCCTTCCAGCTAACAATGCCTTACTTGCCAGCATTCTTCGTCACTGATGCCTGGTGTGATCCTCTCGTGTTGTGGTTGCAGGGTCTGCATTTCAGGGGTTTAAAATGGTTTCTCAGTAACTGGTGGACATAGACGTTACTGGCACGCTTCAGAATGGACACTCACTTCCTTAAACCTGTACTTCACCCAATTTAGAGACAAATGGCAAGTCAAACAAATGGCAGGAAATGATGTGGAAAGTCTAGTCGTCCCCTGAATGAGGCTCGGTCCCTCCTTACTTAAGTGACTCTTTCTTGCTACTTTCAGCTGCAGTTAAGTCCTCAGTGGTATTTCGGGGGCCATCAGGGAGTCCGGTGTCATCAAGATGCACAGTAAACATCCCGGTTTCCTGGTTAAGTCAGTGTCCATTGAAGACAGTATTCCCCCCTTTTCACGACTGTGTACCTGCTCTAGATAAGGGGGCCTTCTCAGACATGTTTTCCGAATCTATTCCCATCAATAAAATTCTACCTCCACAAACATGCCATGTATCTGTTCACATTCTGTGGCCTTAGGAGATCCTGAGCCTTCATGCTAACTCCCTGACTCTGCATGCTGAGGGCGCCTGCCTCTGCTCAGACAGGCAGCTCCAGGTTGAGAGCCCAGCTGGGCCGTCTGTCCGTCGGCCTCAGTTCAGCCCCCTGTGCAGCAGGCCGACCATCGTAAGGAGCACTGGCACCACTGTCCCGAGGTTTGCACAGGTGTTCAGAACAGCACAGCCGTGGAGGAGCAGCTTGGGAAGTGCCCCTGTGCTGGATCACAGAGCCCCGAGGGGACCAGAGACCCGAGCTCCAGGCCCAGCTCAGCTGGGTGGCAGAGTCCTTCCTCGAACGTAGCCTCAGTTTCTTCGTAGATACAGGAGCCCACTGAGTGCACAGAATGGTGTAGGGCTGTGTGCACCTGCCCGTACCCCAAAGTAAATGACTTGTCATTTTAGTCTGTTGCTTACGTATGATTTTATGTCAGCACGCTGATTTCTAAAACTCCCCGTTCTTCTGTCTGTGGCCTATCGGCTTGAACCGAGAATCTTCCTAGGAAAGTTGTGTTCCCCAAGTGCTACCTGCAGAGAAGCGGCCCTTTCTGCTTTGCAGAATATGGTGAAGATCATTCTGCATGAACCCTCAGAACATCTTGTGCAGAGACTATTTCCCTTCCAACTCTGTGGTGAGAAAGCCAGCAGCGTAGTTAATGGAGCGCAGTTAAACTAGGTAGGAAAAAATATACGTCATGTATTTCTAGACCAAAAAGAACTAGATCTGCATATCTCTGAGAAAAAGGGGAGGACCTTTGCCCCGGGTAGGGTTTCACGTTTAGAAAATACAAATATTGAAAAGTTGGGGGGGAAAGACATAAAGAAGAAACTTAATTTCCTGCCTTGTACTATTCCTTTTTCTCATCTTCATGACGTCATGGTTTAGAGACAGAATGTCCCCCAAACTCTCATGTGCTCACAATGTGCAGGGCTTTGGAAGGTGACTGAGTCTCGGAGTGCTGCACTCATCAGCGGGTGACTGCTCTGGTGAATCCAAGGTGAACGTGCTGCCAGGAGGTGCGGCCTGGCTGGAAGGTGCAGCCTGTTTGGGGTTGTGTCATTCTCCCCATCTGCTCCTCCCTTCTTGCGCTGCTTCCTGGCCACCGAGACACAAGCAGCTTTTCATCAACCATGTCCCTCCACCAGGCCACTTCTGCTGGGAACGAGCTGACCGGGGACTGTCAGCCAAGACGACCCTCTTCTCTTCTAACCTGTGGTGTTGGGTGTTGTGTCTCAGCAACAGGAAGGTGGCTAAGTCACATGACAAATGTCCACCTACTGCAGCCATTTTTAGGAGTGTGCCCAAGTTCTTTGGCACTAGCACAGTAGAAGTATTAGTGATAGGTGCCCTGCACCCTTTGTGTTGTTGATTTCCTGGTTGTCTTACAGCAGGCCTTACCCTGCAGCCAAAAGAAATGCCTCATTTTTTGTTCATTCATCGGTTTCCCAAGCATTTATTGAACACCTAGTTTATGTCCCGCATGGGTGTACCACGACCAGGGGCTGTCATCTCGTGACTGCTTCTGTATCATGAATCCTGGGCCTGCTTTTTGCTGTCCGTGCATCTGTACTCCTTCAGTCACTCGGTGGGCATTACTGGGTAGCTGCTGTGTTAGGCACTGTGGATAAAGCAGTAAAAAACAGGCTCCACCTTTGTGGATACCACATTGCAAAGGTGGGAGAGAGATTTGCACAAGGCCTGAATAAAGTGTATTTGTGTAGAATGTTAAATATTTTTCAGTGTTAAGGAGAAAGATACAAGAGAGAAAGAGGTCTAAAATGCCGGGTGGGAGGGGATCTTAGATGATTTGGTGGTGGACCAACACCAGAGGCAGAGGACAGAGCTGTGGTTGTCTCGGGTGAGCGTTTCCAGGGGAAGGAGGGGTGTAAGTACGGAGGCCTGTGGGGAGCGCATACCTGGTGTGTTGGAGAAGCATGAATAAAGCAGTGTGGTTTCAGTGAAGTGATTCAGGGCAGGGGCAGGGGTGGAGCAGGAGAGGCCTTAGTGCCTGGCAGGTCAGATCCTGGCTTTAACTCAGAGTAGGGTGGGCAGCCACCAGAAAGGACTGGGCAGAGTGTTGCATGGTTAGATTTACCTGTGAACAGGACTTCTTTATCTGCTATGGCAGGTGAGCCCCTTGGGCCCTGGTCGTCTTGGCAATGGGAAGATGAGAGGTGATGTGGTGACTCTGCAGATATGTTTTGAAAATCTACCCTGCGTGATTTGATGGCCCAGTGGTGGAAAGTGAGACAAGAGGAAAATCAGGGGTGATGTAGAGGCTTTGTCTTGAGTCTCCAAAAAGTGGAGCAGTCAGAAAAGTGTGAGGAACACCATTTCCTATTAGTATCCTTCCCTCTGTATCCCTAGGTGAAGGGTGGATGGCTACTGTGCACTGTGCCAGTGTACTGTGACGGCATGTCCTCTGAACCTGTGCCTAGTGTCACCGCCCACGGAGTGTCCCTCCACTGCCCTGCTCTCTGTACCCTGTATGAGCCCCTGCCACGCCCCCTGCTGGTGCTCCACATAGCTCCTTTCCTTACCAGATCTCTCGTTCCTCAACTGTATCTTGTGTCTCAAAGTTTTATGTCCCGAGCACAGTTTAGACACATCTTACTTTATAGGAGGTCTGAGTTTCTTAAAAAGACAAACGTTCATCATCGTTTCAGGAAATAAATCTTCACGGGATAAGTTTAGAAAAGACTGGAGAAATAGAGAAATATTAATATTACTAGTTTTAGAAATGAGTTGCTCTACCTAAAGCCACATTGGGAGGGGGATGGACAAAGAAGGACTTTCTTTCCAATGGTTATTCTTTTAATTCAAATATTTTACATTCAACCATGGTATAATTTGATTATGTTCTTTATCACTCTTTGGAAGTTAAAATTTTAACCCAGAAATTATATATTTATATGTACATATATAAATTCAATTATGTATATCTTTTATAAATTTCATTCACAGAAATGTAATATATTTCCAACTCAATTCATATTTGTTGATTTTTGCCCCCAGAGAAAATATAATTTTGTTCTAAGTATAAATGTAGAGAAAGCAAAATAATGAAACCAGAGTCAGGCCCGTTAGGGAGGACAGTGTGCCTCACGTAATTTGGTTATATTTGAAAACACGTGGCACAGTGTTGGGTCATAGAAGGTCCTTAATAAATATAATTTGTCTTCACAGAGGTAATATTCCGATAATGGATACTGAATACCACTCACATGAATGTATAGAATATAAGCCCAAGTAGACATATTAAGGTAGAACTTATTCCGTTGGTGCCTAGTAGCTATTTTTCATTTGATGCTGTACACCTTGCACAGGCTGATAGCCATCGTCCACTTTCAGCTTGTTGGATTTGCTGCTTGGTGTTTCATCAGAGCTCTGTACACCAGAGAGCAGCCTCCCAGTTCTAGATAAGGACACACGCTGATAGTAAGTCACACAGGTGGGGCCCTCATCTGTCTCCAGAGCCTGCGGTTTTCTCAGCTGAACTCCTCCCCAGGATCTCACCCATGCTGAGGGGCATCAGGTAACAAGGCTTCTCAGGTTCCAAGCAGTGTGACATCACCTTCACATTCTTCTTCACTCTACCTTGAAGAGCAACCAAGACTCGTTGGCGAATCCATTCGTTGTGGCCTTGTTTGTCCAAATACTTCAAAGCCTAATCCTTACCGAAAACTGTTGTTCTGTGACTACTTTGACCAAAGTTGAATATTTGCTAAAAAGGACAGCCCCGGGGGCTCTGGGTCGGAAAGTGGTCTCCACCTTGTTTGCAAGTCATACGTGAGCATGGAGCTGCTTCACGGATGAAGCCCTGCCAGGCACCCTGAGCATCAGCCCGAGCCGAGCCTCTGCCTTGCGTCACTGGGTGATGAGGGGACATGCAGGGGCCCGCACCGTCGGTCCCTGCACGCCCAGGAGCACTGAGCTTTGGAACACCGCTCTTTCTGTGGTAAGCAAACCTTTGCCCTGCAGGTGACCTGGTGTCATCTACCTTCGCAGGCGCACCCCGAGCGGTGGCTGGAGAGAGGGCAAGTGGGGCCTGAAGTCGGGGAGCTTCCAGCAGGCTGTGTAGCTGAGAGCCGGCGGAGGATTGACTGGCTTGTCCTACATGATGCTCAGATTTCTCCAACAGTCTAAGCTCTTTTGTAGACAGAGCTGGCAGTTATGAAACCCATAATTTCGAGCATCCAAATAATAGCATTAGAAAATGGAAACAGTTTGCTAATTATTTCTTTGTATTTAAACATTAACCCAAAATGATTGAGATGACTACAATTAGATTAGGTTGAAGAATGAGGCTAGAGTTTCATGGAGCTTGACGGAGAGTGACTGAAACAAGGTTAAGAAATAAATGAATGTCTCATCCAGTTCCTGGGGGTGGGAATGAGCCAGGGAAAGAGACGCGCGGCAGTGTGGATTTACTCTGTCGCGTCTGTTTAGTTGACGAACATCCGTCCATCACCAGACTTGCTTCTAGGCCCTGGCGATACAGCTGTGAACGAGACCGGCGAGGTCCTCGCCCTCCTGGAGCCTGCGCTTCAGTGAGTGTAGTCAGAAAGTAAACATGTAAACAGCCAGTAAGACGTGATGGCGTTCACTTCTGAGCTTCTCAGAGAAGCGGACTTTTTTGTGGTACTGAGGACTGAACTTCGGGAGTTCACACTGAGCTACTTCGCTAGCTCTTTATTATTTATGTTTGAAATGCTGTCTCACTGAGTCACTACATTGTCCACATTGGTCTTGAACTTGTGATCTTCCTGCTTCAGCCTCCCACAGTACTGGGATTACGTGTCTGCACCCATGCCCAGTGAGGAGCTAACACTTGAGTAGAACAAAACCTGTAAGAAAATAAGTGTGCTTGACCCGTTTGATGATCAGAAAAGAAGCCAGAAGGGCTGCAGCAGAGTGAGTGGGGGAGGAGGAGCAGGGAAGATATGGGAGAAGCGGGTCTGGGGAGCACATCACGACTGGTCTGCAGGTCTTTGGTGCTGACGGACGGAAGCACGTTCCGGACTTGTTAAGTTGAGCAGAGGACCAGATGTCCACATGAGTTCCTGATAGTTCTTGGGGTTGAGGGAGGTGTGGTCTGGAGATGGAGTTGGAGACCATCTGCACACACAGGAAGTGGTTCTCGAAGCCATGGCTTCACTCGGGCAGGGAGAGTACACAGGGAAGGAGACATAGGCCGAGGACTCCACAGGTCGGGGAAGCGAAGGACACAGTACAGGAGACTGAGGGGCAGCCGTGGGTGAGAGGTGAGGAGAGGTGGGCGGCTGCGGTGCTCAGGAAGTTAAATGAATGAGGTGTGGAGGAAGGAAGTGACCAACGTGCCCTCTGCACAGTCGGACAGATGGACAGGTGGGTGAGAGCATCTGACTGGCCGTAGGTCTAGTGAAGTGGGGGGGTCACTGCTGACTTCGATGCGGGCAGTTTGGTAGCATGAGGGGGAGGGACCGCGTGACCAGAATGAACCGGAGGACAATGGGCAGAAATGAGGCCGAGAGACCTGAGTCAGGGCACATCCTGCTCTTCCAGCGTCCTGGTGGCGGAGGCCCCAGCAGCTGGCTGTCGAAGTGTGTGGAGAGACACAGGTGTGTCTGTGTGTGGACGGTGGCGGCCCAGTGGAAAGGGAAAGAAGGGTAATGGAGGGGAGAGGAGGAAACTCCTGGGGCACTGAGCCTGAGCACCTAAGAGCAAATATAATGCATTACAGAAGCAGAAAACTGACGATGTTAATGTTACTAGCCAGCAGTGGTTGATTTCAGAGAGCGGCTTCTCTGACAGTGCATTAGAGGGCTCTACATCGCTCCTCCAGGGCTCTTCCGGCAGCAGCGCGCTCCCTGCGGGCCGGCCGGGCTCACCTGGGGCAGGACTCACCTGGGCGGCTTCCCGGCCTCACTTCCTCGGTTCTCCCTCCTGACAATGAAAGGACGTTCCTGCGGCTCTTCCTTTCCTGGTGCACTGGGTGCAGGACATGGGGCCGCTCCTCGTCCATACGGCTGAACATCAAGGCACAAGGCGAATTTCAGGTGTCGGGTCCCAGACTGCTCTCGGCACCAGGCTTTGTAAGGGGCCGCACACGCCGAGGGCAGAACATCAAGCTGACGATTCCGATTTTAAAGTCATGAAAGACAGTTCTGTTGTTTTAAAATTTGTCTCTAAAATCAATCTTGAAAGATTCATCCTGAAAATATGTGAAGCAACGATAGTATATCGGGGTTTATTCAATCGGCTTTGAAGAGGAAAATACACTATGTTTTTTTACCAATTACTTTGAAATAAGTTTAGACTTAGCAGAGAGTTAAAAAAAAACTAGTCAGTCTTCCCATATTCCCTTCAGCCAGAGTCCCCTCATGTTAGTAGGCGTCTTACACAGTGGCCACTCAGACTTCAGCAAATGGGAAGGCGCAGAGCGGCAGAGGGACCAGGAGGAAGGAGAAGGGGCGGCAAGAGGGATTGAGATGTGTCATGTACATGTGCCATCTCCCCACGAGGAATATGATTATTACGTACTACAAACATGCACTAATAAAAATTAAAATTTAAAAATATATATTAAGGGAACATTTAACTTCAAAAAAAAAAAAGAAACTTGTAAATTGGCATAGATGGAAGACTATTAAGTCACAGTCCCTAGTGACTTGGGGAAAAAACTCAGAATTTTATTGGCTCATGGGAACCCCAGATTTGAGGGCTGCCATGCTCCAAGTTTGAAGGCCGTCAAGCCTGGATTCCTTCTCACCTCTTCTCAGTGCCTCTGGCAGAGTGGACTTCAGTCTCAGCCTTCAGGGCTAGGAAGCGCCTGGCAGCAAGTCTGTCTCTGGCTCCTTGGATTTCAGGAACGATGGAAAATGAGACTCTTGTCCCCAGAGACAGCGGTGCCCCTTCCCACGCTGCGCTTAGTCTGGGTGGGTGGCGCTCACTCCTGAGCCAGCTGCTGGGCCCAATCTCTGATCTCCTGCCTCGCTGGGGCCTGGAGCTGGGTCCTTTTCCCTGGAGGCGAAGGCACCAGGACAGAGGTTGCTTCTGGGGAGACAGTCATGCAGTTATGACCGGAAGAGTAAACTGTGTGCAACGGTAAAACAACGGATGGTCTACTGCACCCCTCCAGTGCGCCACAGGGAAACACTCTTCACCGCATCCTGCTGAAGAGCATCCTGCTGGAGTGAAAGAGATGCTGCATCCAGGTCCAGGCCGGGAGGGGACATCGCTCCTGTCAGTCCAGCGTTGTTTCTTTCTGACTTAAATACTCACATTTCTTTTTTTCTAAGTATTGGCCCCCAGGGTCGTGTTTCTCAGGAATGTCCCTTTGGGCCAGAGAAGTCAGGAGTCCACTCCACAAGGTCTCTGCTCTGGACTACAGATGCCTGCAGTTTTGCACCCTTCTTCTCAGCGTTTTATGCTGCACTTTTTGTTGGTTGTTTTTTTTTTTTTCCCTCCTAATAACAAGCCATGTTGCAAACCACTCGACAAGGACCAGCACTATGTCTTTCCACTGTGCAGTGCTTCTGAGTAGTACCCAAGTACACCTCACCGGTGCATCCTAGGAAGCTGCCCTGACTCATCACCCGTCCCAACCCTAACCCGTTGGTGGTGAGGCCTTCGGCAGGCAGGCTCACACGATTCAGCTGCTACCATTTGAAAGAGGAGAGAAAACCGTCTGAGTAGGTCAAGTGGATCCTGGCAGAGGCTCATCTTGACCACTCGAGTTTCCTCCAGCTCTAAAGCAGGGTGGAACTTAATGCCGTGGCACAAATAAACTATTGCCGTGGCTGGCCGCCTGATAAGTGCTCCCAATGACGGCAGTTAGAGAAAAGGCCAAAGAGTATCACTGTGTCCCAGTGGGAGTCACCCCAGAATGGCTGCCTTTGAAAACACCCTTTGAAAGGATTTTTAAAAATGTGTTTTGTTTAGGCAGCAAACTCTCTCATTAGCATCTCCTCCGGGTTTCTTCAGGAGAATAAGACAAATGTTAGGGCTCTGAGTACTAGATTGTGGGTTTGAAAGGAAACTAAATGTAGCCATTTGTTTTGTAAAATAATAAACGCTAAGACAGCCATAAAGACTTTCTAACGCAAAGGGTAAGTCTTTTTATTTTCTAGAAGGCTGTAGAAAAAGCCATGAGATAGATCCACAAGTTTACAGGGAGAGAAAGACACTTTCATAAAGCAGAATTTCACAGGGTATAATTTCTGGTGGGAAGCAGAGGATTCTACAGAGAATTATTTCTATTTGTCGGGAGGTAAATTTGAGTAGTACAAAAAATTGTCACAATACTTTCAAAACAATTGCCATCGAATGGTTCCTGTGTATTTAACATGTGCGGTCTGAGCAGAAGTTTTAGCCCTGCCCATCTAATCTTGGTAAGAGAAGGGAAGCCCCGATTTCTTGCGTTGTCTGCCTGTACCTTTCTAGGCAAAAGACAGAAGCGCCAGGAGCTCGGCAGGTGCTAGAAGGAGTCTAATGACTTAGCTTGCCCATTCCGGCCTTAGTCTGGGAGGACTGTGTATCTATATTTTTATCTTTCATGGTTTGCAGTCTAGTGTTCCCTCAGGATTGACCATGCAAGGGCTGAGTCATCTAAAGGGTTTTTTCCCTACGCCCCAGGTAAATTAGCGCCCGTGTGCCAGGGTAGATCTTCCTGTGTGCTGGGAAGGAGGGCAGTTCCGGCCTGGCACAGAACCCCCAGGCTACTGGGCATGGGGCTTCAGGGACAAAGCGTGCGGTGACCTGCAGATGCGTTCTAATCAGAAGCCGGAACCTTTCATTCCATCGACACCCTCCGTGCCACCAGTCTTGGTCACCTTCTGCAGAACCACCTCAGGGTTCCCTCCACATGGTGTCTGGTGCGCAGCTGAAAGCGTCACTTCAGAGTTTCCTTTTAGCTGCTGCGTGACACCTTCCAGAAGGCGCCGTTGCATTGTTGCAGTGTGATTGCACACACACCCCCGCCTCATCCAGGGGCCCACTCACCTGCCTGTTAGGGTTACAGTCCTTGCCCAGTCTTCCGGGGGGTATGCACTCTTCAGAGATGGCCAATTCAGTAACATGGTATTTACATTAACGAGACCTTTGCATAAAGGCCTGGGGTTGGAGCACAGGATTCCCTTGCTGTAAATTTGGTCAGAATTCCCACCTGCCTGGACTAGAAGTAGCATTTTGGAATACAAAAATTTGGACCTTAGAATTCACTCACCAAAAGATTAGACTTTTTAACTCGATTTAATGAACAAATTTAAAAGAGGATGCATATAGTTTTGGTATATTTACCGTGTGATGTTTTCAGCCGTGAAGCTGGCTCCTTGCATAGGTGGAAGCTGTGGGCGTTGCGATGGTCAGTGAATTATGAGTGTTTTGCAGCATTACTAACCGTCCTAGCGGTGTTCCAAGCTCTGGGATGCTCCGTTCCCTCTCAGTGGTTCCCAGAGAACCAGTTTTGTTTTTGCTTCTTTCATAAATCGGGAAGGTGCGTGTGACAAGCCATCACGATGGGCTGGAAAGATGAGAGGGGCAAAGAAGAGAAACCCCGAAAGGTCAAGGTTGCTACGTCATGCCCTGAAGCCAGGCTCAGACCAACCTGTGTCTCCTCTGTGTTGCCATCCAGCTCTGTTATCTCGCTTCTGCCATTCACACCTACTGTGGCTATTTCGCTTTGGCATTTATTTCTCATTTTCTTTTTGTAAGGGCCTAATGTGAGTAGGTTTTACTTTAACTGGGCTTGTGAAAAAGTCTTAACCACTATGGGTACAATAGCGACTTTATTTCGTAAAATGCTGTTTCACCCTAATGCTGTACTTTGGCTGAGCAGCTACAGAATGCAGATGAGTTACAGGAAGACTGCGCTTGGGTGCTCCACCTGCCCAAAGTGAGATCATCAGTACTTGGAGGACGAACGTGTTGCACAGTGTGGACACTCAGGACACACTCATGACACTGCTCGGCACCACAGCATCAGCCAGGGTCCCAGGCCCACATGTTGGTCACGGTGGCCAGCTTGTGGCACTCCAGGGAGCTGGTGGAGCCTGTGAGAGCCGGGCTGTTGTGGGGGAAGTTAGGTCCCTGCACGGGCCCTGGGAGGGGCTTGTGGAACCCTTGCCCTTCCTCTTTCTCCCTCTGCTTCCTGGGCCCTCAGAAAGTGAGCAGCCTCGTGCCACCACCTGGGCTCACCACGATGCATCCCCTGGCCACAGGCCTGCAGGCCACAGGACCAAGCAGCAGGGCTGAGACCTCTGGGACCGTCGGTCCCAACAGATCTTTCTGTTCTACATTCGTCCTCCTGGGTATTTTGTCACAGTGGCAGAAAGCAGACACACACACGTAGTAAACCACCAGAGGATGTGTAGACTTTGTGTCCTCTGTCCCCATTCCTAGCTGTGTAAATTTATGTCATCACCTAGTCTTCCAGAGCCTTAATTGCTCCCAGAAATAATAATAGTTGCCTGTCTGTCTCACAGGCAGTCATTTGAATCAAATTATATAATGAACATGCAAAACTCTCTAGACCATGTGAATCCAAGGATGAGAATGCATGAATATTTCCTGAGTAAGTTCAGGTGACAATTATTGTTTAAAAGCTTCAGAGATTCAGGTCATAGAGTGTAATAAATTGGCATCTTTGAATCTTACATAATCATCTCTGGCACTGTCAGGACAGACCATTAAACAAGGAAATACAGATAACAGCAAGGTCACAGCTGGAACCACATAAGAACAGGGAGGGAGATGACAATAGCCTCCTATTTCTTCGAAAAAATAGGTATAGTGTGCATAAAAAGAGAGGCAAGTGTTTTAGTAAAATATGCTTAGTTCTCAGGCTTAAACATTTGGGGCATTTGTGATGTGTAAGACATTAAGACTCGGGCTGGGGATTTAGTGCAAGTGGCAGAGCACTTACCTAGCAAACACAAGGCCCTGAATTCGATCCCCAGCACCAAAAAAAAAAAAAAAAAAAGACCTTAAGCCTGGACATTAAGGGGTCTTAGAGACTTCACACTGAAGCAGTGTAACATGGTTTACTTCCACCTCAATCCTACCTGCTAAAGTAAATGAAAGACTCTTAGAAAATCATATTAAAGACTTTCAACAATATATTATGTGTGTAGAGAGAAAACATAACCATATGCAGAAAGCTGTAAATACTGCTGTTTCTTTAAATACAACAAAGCTCCCTGAGTCTGTATCGAGTGGTCGTCCTGTGAACTATTTTAGTAGCTCCAGTAACAACATCTGACGAGCTCTTTTCTTAGTGAACAGAACCTGAAATTAAGGAAAATTTGAAGTGTTTTGGGACAAGAGAACCTGGGCATCTGCCTCTAAGAAGCGTGGCGGTGAATGAGGGTAGCTTAGGCTGAAATTCATTCTCATTTTCTTGTATACTTATGACACTGTTAGACGTCCATAGCAGAGTGTGTGAGAAGAGAGATTTGAGGGGCTGCTGTTAACCAGGAAACCGGGGGAAGAGCGGCGCATGAAAACCGCACTGCGTGGCAGTCACGGATGGCTCCCTCCTTCACCGAGACGCCCAGGGAAGGCCCAGGAGACCGGGGTCGGGGTCACGGCTGCCCCTCGGCCTCCGCCGGCCCCTGCGCCTTGGGCCGAGGCTGGGCCGCCCAGGTGTGCGGCGCAGGAGAACACGCGGCGGGTGCAGGCGAAGCCCGCCCAGCGGTCCGGCCGGCTCCAGCCGAGGCCTGCGGCAGCAGAGGGAGAGCCCTGTGCCACCAGAAATGTGCACTGAGTGAGGTTCCAATCCACGATTTAAGACACCATGCGTACTTCGTGATCCTGATGTTTCTCTCAGTTTCACTGTGATGTGCTAAAAAGTGATTGAACCTCCCTTCTTGGCGAGAGGGTGTCTTCTGTGAGAGTGTGTGTGTGTGTGTGTGTTCACACATGTCAGAGAATGAGCCCCTATACACACGGGGAGAGAGTGCCGTGTCTTCTCACTGTACAATACGTACATGTGGCTTTCTGCCCACTCTGTAGCCCTATTTTCTCCCCATACTTATTATGTGTGTGTATCACCCAGTAAATGTCGTCGGCAGGATTAATTCGTGTACTTTGGTTCAGGTGTCCTGGTTCATCTTTAATTTCATGTGCTTGACTTTTGGCTTCTCGTTATAATTCCATACAAACTTGCCAGTAACTGTCCTTAAGGTATAGCCACAAAAACTCTGCTGGAGAGTTCTGGAGGTTAATGTGTCTTGTTTGATATGAATTCCAGCTCGTGGTATTGTAGTAGAGTGTAACTTTTAAGAAAGCAAGGCGATGGTATCAACATTCAATGTCTGCATTTGTTCAGACCAAATACATTTCTGACATGTGTTTTGAGGTTTACCACCTGGATAGAAAGTCCACGTGCAGATTTAAACACAAATTCCAAAAAAACAGATCAAGAGAATAATTCAGGTATAACAGAAATATAACATCTGACATCCATCCTTTACCAAGGTACGGGCCTTTGGAGTCACACTTAGCCGGTGCTCGAAGTCCTGTTTGCCCGTCCCTCTGCACCCTACTCATGACACAAGCATAGTGTGTGTGGAAGTCACATGGCACATGCTCAGAATCGTGGCAGTCTGTCACTTAGAAAAGTTTTTGAAAATGTTTGCAATGGATTTATTCCGAGACAGGGTCTCATGTTGTGTTTTCCCTCATCCCCTTGTGTGGCAAGGGGTCAGCTGCCACAGGTGTCCCCTCTTCACTTCACAGAGGCAGAGATACTTAGACCTATGGGATGCCCTGTTTTCTGTGAGAGCCGTAATTTCTCCGGGGAGGTGATATCAGAGTGACTTCTCGTTAATGCTACTTTTGCTTTGAGATAAGATGCACAGGCGTGAAAAATGTCCCTCTTTGTTGGAGACCACTTAGAGTCATCCTAATCAGTGAAGTGTGCACGCTTTATGTAATGTTTATTCTCCCCCTTCTGTCACCCATACTTTTGTGCAGCATAATTACTCTTTCTTATCCTGTTTTCCATGTAAAAATAACAAAATAGATTCTTCTCTGTATATAGAGAGGTTTCCCCAAAAATCTTACATAGTTCTTTACTTCTACTGTGTTAGAAATGTGGAAACAAACAACAGCCCTGCCACAGCCTCCAAAATTGCTACTGCCCTTCAACTGAGTGTGTGATGAGAATAATGAGCAAGTTTCAGTTTCCCCTCTTTTTCCTTAAGTTTTTACAAACTGGTAGAACCTTATTCTGTATTTCATGCTGGAGGAGGAAGGGGGTGCAGAAGTGTAACTACATAGCTGAAGTGAGTCCTGAGATAAAACCAACCCTGCGTTCCAACCTCAGTGACACTCAAGACCTTCAGGTCGGCACGTGTGCGGGGGAAGAAAGATCCTTCTTTCCCTGAATGCTGACATGCTTGTCATCATGTCCGCAGCAACTTGCAATTGCAAATCATTTTGTGAATAATAAAGCAGTACATTTGTTGCTTGTGACATTGAGAGGCGAATGGTAAATATGTGGTCCTGAGCTTTCTTTTGCTTACTGTACCAAAAGCCAGCAGCCCAGGTGCCTTGGTGACTGCTGATGTCCCACTGCTGGCTATGGCTCCCTGTAGATCTTTCTGGTACAAATCGTCATCACGTATAGACTGCGTAAGTGAGCAGCTGAGAAATCACCTTGCAGATCAAATAAGCGTAATCTGTGGGGAGAAAGGCACTGGAGACTGGACATGCAAGTGCTGGTGGACGATGCCATCTGCTCCCCATATATTTAAAAATCTGTGCAGGGAAACTGGCATTTCAGATCACAGAAAGCATACAGTGTCTCCTTAGCTAGCACAGAATGCAGACTCTGGTGCATCAGAAACCCTGTTCCAAGCACTGGGCCTCATGAGTGAACCAGGCGGGCCAGTCTCTAACTCCGACATCATTAATGAGGGACTCAGGTTCACAGAGAATTCATAAGAAACTGCACCATTGATTGATAGCCTGGAGAAAACACAGATAAAGCAGTGTGTGGGGTGGACCGCTTGAGGCTGAGCATGGTCTCTCGAGCAAGGCCAGGGACCTGCTGAGCACATGTTAAGGAGGACGCCCCGAGGCTGGTTTGGTCTCTAGGACCAGAAAGGAAGGCATGGAGAGATTGAGACAGAGGGGGCCAGAGTGAGGCCTGGGAGACAGGGCCACTGGTCACGGGCTGGGCTGGGTGGCTGGGGCTGCTCCACCCTCTGAGGGCCACAACAACTCAGATTGTGTGAAAAAGCACTTTGCTTTGGAAGCTGCAAGACAAGGCCGTGGGCACCTGCAGCAGCAGGCAGACGGCGGTGCCTGGTGTGGCAGGCAGAACGCTCCTCTGGGGACCCTCCAGGTGACCCGGCTATGACATGCCTCTGCCAGTGCAGCCCCACATTGATCTGAAGGAAGGAGGGGCTCTCCCAGGGTCCTCGTCCCAGCACTCTGGACTGTGGGCATCCGCTCCACAGGGAGATCCTTTCCAAACAGACAGGCAGTTTTGATCAGGTATTATCTGCTTGATGTGTTCCTCTTAATCCCCATCTGTAACCCTACAGACACAAAGGTCATGGTAACCCTCAGTCGACTAAGGACATTTCAACGAAGAAGGCGGTTAAGACAGCAGGATCCTCAGTTGAGTCCGGCCATGACTTGCGAGACGTGATTTACTGACCAATAATGCAGACTCCATTGAGCTGAGTGTAATTCTAGACATTTTCTCAGACAATATTCTCTGGCCCCAAAGCATCATATCCCAAAGCTTCCCTTCAGGAAATTATTCTGGGGGTGGCTGTCAGGTGACCCGGGCGGGACCAGCTTCGGGCAGGCGCAGGCCGTCAGCCTCCAGGCGGGGGGCACACGGCCTGCACACTTGGGGCAGAGCTCTGCCATCACTGTCTTGATTCTGAGTTTTTAACGAGAGGCCTCTTATAATTCTGGGCACCCTGAATTATAGTGAACTCTGGGCGCAGGAAACACTACGAAAATCTGTACCTAGCAGGCATGGAGAGAAATGAGATGACAGATTTGAATAAAGGATTTTCGTGAAAAGTACTCTGTCACCTGCAGAAACTGAGAACCACCTGCCAGTGGGTCTCTTGTACCTGCGAGCAGGCAGTGCCCACCTGATTGCTCTTTGCCCATGAAGGACAATGCCCTTAGTTTTTGATGCCCTTAGCTTTTTGTGGAGCTGATTCACTCAGTTGACTGGCTATTCTTTACTCTGAGATTGGATTCATCTTGCCATGTTTTTTTGTAACGTGTTGGTAACAGGAAGCATCTATGTTCTGTTTCTGTTTGTGGGTTTTTTGTTTTTCTTTCTGTTTTTTGAGACAGGGTCCCATGGTGAGGCCTGTGCTGGCCTCAAACGCCTGCCCAAGTCAGCCAAGTGTTTCTGCTTTCTTCTATTTCTGCAGCACTCTGTAAGGAGCACTGACCTCACTTTGGCTTTCCTTCTGCTTGTTTTTCCTTCGATTCCATCTAATCCCAGCTTCACTTTTCTCTTATTCTGATTAACCCTAAAAGAGTGACTCACCATTTACAGTTCCCTGGGCCTGGTAACCAGGGCAAAAGGTAACCAGTGGTAAATCCACATGCACCCTGAAACTTCTTGGAAAGAAAGTTCAAAGTTGGAGCAGGATTAGCACAGAACTTGTCATTTCTGTAGTTTTGCTTTATGAATCCATCTCCCTTGTGCAACCTTTTCCTTTTGTCTTGGTAACTCCAGCACCCATATAGAGAGTAAATGGAAGAAAACAATAGGTAGAAGATGTTAGCTATGAATGCTCCTGAACTGGAGTGGTCTTTCCCTTCTTTCACCACTCCAGTCCTTAGTCAGAAGCCCTGATGGCCTTCAGAGAGGTTAAAAAGGCTAAACTCCATCTGTGACAGGAGGACACGACCACACGTTTCTGTTTCACCTGGAGTAGAGAGGTTGCCTGCTACTCACATTTCAAAATGAGGCCTGACTTTGTATCCAGCTGTGCAACTGAATTTAATTATTAAATCTAAAAGTTGGTGGAATTTTTGGGGTCTTCTATGTAGAGTATCATGTCATCTGCAAATAATGATAGTTTAATTTCTTCCTTTCCTATCTTTATTCTTTTTATTTCTTTCTCTTGCCTAATTGCTCTGGCTAATGTTTCTAGAACTATTTTGAATAGTAGTGGTGATAGTGGACATCCTTGTCTTGTTCCAGATTTTATTGTGAAAGCTTTCCGTTTCTGGCCATTTGGTGTGATGTTGGCCATTGGTTTGTCATAGATGGCTTTTATCATATTAAGATATAGACCATCTATTCCTAATTTCTGTAGAGTTTTTTTTTTTAATCAGGAATGGGTGTTGGATTTTGTCAAATGCTTTTTCTGCATCTATCAAGATGATCATGTGATTTTTGTCTTTGATTCTGTTGGTATAGTGTGTTACATATATTGATTTGTGTATGTTGAACCATCTCTGCATCCCTGGGATGAATCCTACTTGGTCGTAGTGTATAATCGTCTTGATAATTTGTTGCATTGTGTTTGCCAGTATCTTGTTGAGAATTTTTGCATCTATGTTCATTAGGGAAATTGGCCTGTAGTTCTCTTTTTTGGTTGGATCCTTTTCTGGTTTTGGTATCAGGGTAACGCTTGCTTCCAGGAATGATTTTGGAAGTACTGCTTCCTTTTCAATTTCTTTAAAGAGTTTGAGGAGTAGTGGTATTGGATCATCTCTAAATTTCTTGTAGAATTCAGCTGTGAAACCGTCAGGACCTGGGCTTTTCTTTGTTGGTAGGTTTTTAATTACCTCTTCAATTTCAATGGCTGATATTGGGTTATTTAGTATTTTTATCTCTTCTTGATTCAATTTTGGTAATTCATATGTTTCTAAGAATCTGTCCATTTCTTCAGTGTTTTCCATCTTGTTTGAGTATAGGTTCTTGAAGTAGGTGCTGATGATCCTTTGGATTTCCGTAGGGTCAGGTGTGACTCACTCCTTTCATTTTTTTATTGCATGGATTTGGGTCTTTCCTTTTTTTGATAAGATTGACTAGGGGTTTGTCTATTTTATTTAATCTTTCAAAGAACCAACTCTTTGATTTGTTGATTCTTTATATTGTTTTCTTAGTCTCAATTGCTTTCATTTCAGCTCTGATCTTAATAATTTCCTCTCTCATATGAGTTTTTTGGGTTTGATTTGTTCTTCTTTTTCTAGACATTTGAGGTTTAACATTAAATTGTTTATTTGGGCTCTTTCTGTTTTCTTGATGTGAGAGTTCAGCACAATGAATTTCCCTCATAGCACAAACCAGAAGAGACCAAGAATAGCAAAAACAATCCTGAGCAACAGGGGCAAACCAGGGGACATCATAATCCCTGACCTGAAACTAAAAAAGGAAATTGAAAGGGATATCAGACAATGAAAAGATATCCCGTGTTCTTGGGTAAGAAGAACCAACATAGTGGAAATGGCCATACTTCCTAAATTACTATACAGATTTAATGCAATTCCAATCAAAGTACCAATAACATAATTCACAAAATTAGGGAAAACAATCATGAAATTCACCTGGAACCAGAAGAGACCAAGAATAGCAAAAACAATCCTAGGCAACAGGGACAAGGCAGAGGGAATCACAATCCATGACCTGAAACAATACTATAAAGCTACTGTGATGAAAACAGCATGGTACTGGCAAAAAGACAGACCTGAGGATCAATGGGACAGGCTAGAAGATACAGAAACAACTCCAAACATACTCAAATGCCTCATCTTCGACAAAGGAGCCAAACACCCTCACTGGAAGAAAGACAGCCTCTTTAATGCATGGTGCTGGAAAAATTGGCTTGCCACATACCAAAAACTAAAACTAGATATATGTCTCTCACCATGTACTAAACTAAAATCGATGTGGGTCAGAGATCTAAACATTAAAACAGAAACACTAAATCTACTGGAAAATAGAATAGGAAGAACTCTCGAAGACACAGGGGTAGGAAAAAAATTTATGAATAGAACCCAGACTGCACAGGAAACAATATAAAGAATCAGTGCTTGGGACCTCATCCTATTAAAAGCCTTTTGCACAGCAAAAGAAATCACCAATAGAACGGGGTGAAAACCCACAGACTAGGAAAAAAGTTTTGCTAACTGTCCCTCAGACAAAGGTCTGACATCTAGAATATACAAAGAACTCAAAAACATCAAACCTCCCAAATTTAAAGACCCAATCCAAAAATGGCATCTGAAATGAATAAACATTTCTCAGATGAAGAAATAAAAATGGCAAATAAATATATGAAAACGTGTTCAACATCACCGGTCATTTGAGAGATGCAAATTGAAACAACACTAAGATTTCATCTCACTCCTGAAAGAACAGCTATTATCAAGAAATCAACCAATAACAAATGCTGGTGGCACTGCGGGGAAAAAGGAACCCTCCTCCACTGTTGGTGGGAATGTAGACTGGTACAACCACTGTGGAAATCAATATGGAAATTCCTCAAAAAACTACAACTAGAGGTTCCATTTGACCCAGCTATTACTCTGCTTGGTATCTTCCCAGAATAACTGTGAAAGCCTCATATCACAGTAATATGCACAACCATGTTCACAGCAACACAATTTGTAATAGCTAAGTCTTGGAAACAACCCAGATGCCTAACATCTAAGGAATGGCTAAAGAAGATGTGGTTTTTCTACACAATGGAGTACAACTCTGCCATAAAAAAGGATAAACTAGAGACATTTGTAGGTAAATGGATGTACCTTGAGAAGATACTCTCAAGTGAAATAAATCAGCCACTCATGAGTACTCATTGAATTGTTCGTCTGATATGAGAAACCAGAAGGGTAAATAAGGACAAAGAGGTATAATAGATATTAGGTAAAAGAAAGATGATATTCAAAAGACAGGAGAACTAAATAGGGAAAGGGGGAAAAGAGGAAGGGGAAAAGGAAAGAAAGAGGAAAGGGAAAAATGGAAAAATCTAAATAAACCTGCTGTAAATTGGGAAGGGTGGGGGAACAGATGGGAGGGGTGGGGAAGAGTTGGGGAACCAAGATACATCATGTACAGGTACAAAATAACCATAATAAATGTGATCATTTTGTATACATTGTACCAATATATGTTCTTGGAAAAAAAAATAAAGAGCCCTGAGCCCCTACTTAAGACCCGAAATGCTGGTGGTCAGAGGGCAGGTTCCTGCCCTCAGCCGGCCACCCTGAGCAGTGTAACCATTGTCGTGGGCACAGGGATGCCCAACAGAGCAGTTAGCACTGGGGACCCCCGGTCCACCTCAGCCCTCAAGAGATGGGTGAGAGGCGCTTGGCCTTGTCTCAAGTCAGACTCTAAGACACCTGGAGACCACAATGTTAAGTGAATTTCAAAAAGCAAAGCAAAAGCTAGACAATACGAACAGGAAGATAGATCTTTTGCAAATGAGAAGGGGACCGGAGCTGGGGAGAGGAACAAAAAGAATGAGGATGTGTTGTGTACATGCACCACCTCCCCACGATGAACGATCATCATGTGTCCAAACATGTGCTGTAAAACATTGAAGGAAAACAAAACGAGACCTGAGAAGTCAGAGTAGAGACGACAACTGCCTGGGGACGTGGCCAGGGCGCAGGGAAGCCATGTGGTGGGTGCACTGGCGCCAGCTAGGTGCAGAACACTTGTTCCCTGCGATGTGGTCACTAAGCAGCGAGCTCCAGCTGAGAGGGAGGTTGCCCGGCACGGAGCGTGTGGAGATGGGAACTAGTCGCGAGCCACAGGGAGCTCTTGTGAGCTGCACTTGCCACAGGGAGGAGACTGCGGGCTGGGTGCCTCCAGAGAGCCCCAAGCCCCCGGCCAGAGCAGAGTCAGGGTTGCCTGCCCTGGGAACAGGGCGACGCCTGCACGGTGACCCCAGTGCGGGGCCTGGGCACGGAAGGACAGACACGTCCTGCCCACCTACCCGCACACGGAGACACACAGGGCGAGGCTCACCTCTTATCTGTGCCTGCTGTCACTGCCATGGTGGCCGTGTCCTCTGGGGAGGGGTGAACACAGGAAGGGTGTGAGGGCCGGTGTAGCTCCTGGAGCTGCCGAGGGCCCAGCTGCACTTACAGTGTGCCGGCAGCCAGCTGGACGTGTAGGTTTTCAGTTCCGGGCAGAGTTTGCACTTAAAGTATAAATGTGGGGACTTCGGCATGTAAACAGTCAGTTCCAAGGGATGATAAGCACGTCTAGGAAGACAACAAAAACAGCCGAGCGAGGCTGCACTCCGTCAGACCCTCAGATTTGCAGGGCTTGCAAGGTTTGCAGGGTGAGTAGAAAAGTAGAAGCCTTCAAAGGGCAGAGAAAAGCGAAACGTTAGAATTGTGTGTTGTGAAGTCTAAGAAGGTAGAATGTTTGAAGACAGAGGAGCTGGTTATTGAAAGAGGCCATGAACTAATGGATCAGTTAGCAAGATGTTTTCTGTCCAACTGCTGAATTAACAAATAAGAGACCTGTATTTTTCTAAACCTTTTTGTGTGTGTGTCTCTATTTGGGCAAATTGAGATGAGAAGTGGTTTGACAACATTGTCGTTTTAACTGTAAACTACTGGGCTTCGGCCCGAGCTGTATAACCTGCACAAGTTCACGTGACTAACTTTGGAGTCACCTCGTGTTGTCCACAGGCAAAGCCACATTTTAATCAGGTCGTCGTTATGCTTGCGACAGTTTGTAATAAAGCCTGTTAAAAATAGATTCCTCTAATCAGCAGTGTTGCATAGACTCCCAAAATCTTAAGTCTGATGTATTCTGATTCCTTCTTCGTAAAGCAAATAAACAGAATGCAGTCAATGTGGCAGTAGCCTGTTAGAAATCATTTCATCAAATGTAATAAAATTAAATTTCAGCTCTGAGAGTTATTGCAGAAGATTGTTTAACATTTATAAAAATTTGACTTCCAAATCCTTCAAGCCCTGATCTTTGGATTTACATAATGTGTTTCTACTTTCTAGCTTTTCCAGATGAAAGACTTTGAAGTTCTGAGGCAAAAACTGAAATAAATTGGATATTTATGTAATTTCAAAGTGAATGCTTACAACCTAATGGTCAGTCAGAAAGTACATGGGAGGGAAACTACCAAAAAACTTACTCCGGTTAACTTAATACTTGAGACTTTATAGTAAAACACAATTCTTAATGCTGTCCCGGGAACTTACAGCACATATTGCTAATGACTACAATTAAGATGTCTTATTAGGTTGTTCCAGGACGCGACTGTGAACTTGGACCCTGGTCTGCGACTCCAGAGCGCTTGTTCTTTCACTTCACCTGGAGGACTGGACAAAAGGGTGTCGATTTATCAAACCGCGGAGTGTCAGCGAATAAGAAACTGACGTATTTCTGGGTTTATTGCAGCGTTAATGATGGAGCTAAGATGTCTCCTTTTCCTCTCAGGCTGTGGTCCCGGTTCCCACAGAGTTTGGGAAGGAGGAGATGTTGGGTGGGTGTGGCAAGTTAATACTTGCATCTGCTCCCAGAATGTCCCCAATCTGAGTCACTCAGTTGATGTTTGCGGTTTTTCTATGTGGATTTGATTGCTGTTCTGCTTTATTTCTTACACTTTTCACCGTGCTGAAATCGTCCCTTCATCTGCCTGTTTGTTTACTAAGTGCCTGCCTCCTGCAGGCCCTCTGCTGGGCCTGGAACGAGAGGGTGAGCGGAGCAGAACTTCCTCGAGTGTGGTCATCAAGTCGACCCACGGCCAGGATTTCTAAAAGGTGTATCTCCTGTGCTGGGCTCTGGGTGAGCTGAGGCATAAGCAAGCCAGCTGTGAGCTTGAGAACTTGGGTGTCTTTTCTGTCAGAGGTCAGGATGAAATGCTAGCCTGCTACTTTAGAGTTTATTAAACTCTGGAGAGGGTGAGATAGTCTGGAATTTAATTTCTAGTGTTTATAGCATCACATTAGGTATAATAGCAATGAGTCCATGTGTGCATCTGTACAATTCTTATTATTTGTATTGGCCTTGGCTTTCAAAGCTGAATTCAATGCCATTTAACAAGAAAATTTCTTGTTTTTGCTAGAATTTCTAGCAAGCCATTCCTATATATTATTACATCCATACTTTGACACTTGGATTTCCTGTTCTCTGAATTTGCTAGTTGTAGGAAAGCATGAATGCTAGAGCACGAAATGGCTGAGTATGAAAAGCTCCTGGGTTTTGTGTACCATTAACCATTCCAGTATCAGTTGGCATTGCCAAGGACCCTTCTGTTTAAGCGTTTTTACATTGATTTGGAATTGTAAAAGAAGTATGTGTTAATCTGATTCTCCATTTATGAGTGTCTTGCTCTCTGGGGACGGGAAGGACGCTGTGGCTGCTGCAGTCACAGAGCGGGCGGCACTGACCAGGTCTCCACTCCCAAGGGACGCTTTCTTGTTTCAGTGCACAAGTTGCCAATCAGTCATTTCTTCTGAGGTTGAACTTCTGAATCTGCTTGCTTTCCTGCTGATTCTGTGGTTTGTTTTGAGCCTCTGATTTTGGCTCAGACAGTATACAAGAGCAACAAAAGCCCTTAATTTTGCAATGTGAAAGATTTTAGGCACTTGCTCCCCAAGGTTCTTTTTAAGTGAACTGAAACTCACAGCAGGCCTGACACCCAGCTTGGGAACCTGCGCTGTCAGCAGCTTCGCAACTTGAATAATATCCTTGCAGGGGCTGTCTCCGGGAACGGGGTAGCTGCTGCACAGCCAGGAGATGTGCAGGCCACGGGGACCCCAAGTGTTGGGCTTTGGGGACAGTCGTCCACATGCATCCATGCACACGTCCACACATGTCAATGTCCATGTACATAAACACAGTGAACGGGGCACAGCATGAGTTTACATAGCACTATAGTTTTTGTGAAATTTTACCGCCTGGCAAAGGGACATCGCACACCCAGAGCCTCCCATAGGCCTGTTTTCTTGTTATCCTCCCTCCCCAACCCAGAGTCCAGTGCGACCCTGTAGACCCCAGTCATCAACGCTGGCGACAGCAAGGGAGTGCGAGAGGGCAGCACCCTTTCTCAGCATCCCTGGGACTCATAGAGTCGAGGCGAGGTCACCCCACATGCTCGTTAAGGGCCTGGAGCTTTCATTGCAAGGCTTCCAGCCTCCGGGCTGCACCGGACACCCCACCTAGGATGGCCACTTAGTCTCGGTGTATGCTCACCCCGTCTTACAGGTGAGGCGGCTGAGGTTTGGAGACGTGTCCAGGGTTGTAAAAAGGCACTGTAAAGCTGGTGGGGAGGAGCAGGCTGGTTGTTCTCTACTCAGCTGTGGAGGAACAAGAGGAAGCAGGATTATGAAATGCTGGCGACAGGACCAGGCCGGGAGGAAACTGTCCTCTGCTCACTTCCTCCCCTCCACCCAAGACCTGGACTTGTTTGCCTCGGAAATGCAAAGCACATTCAACAGAGATCCTTTCTGTGCCTATAAAGAGATTATTTTTGTCTCTCTGTGATGTCTCATTTATTCTCCAAGGGTACTTGATCTCATGCACACCTACATATCCCATTATGCTGTATTTACATTTGTTTAACACATTTAATTAAGACCATTGTTTAAAACTTAGAAAGACTCCCCCTTTCATGAAATTTGGAAACTGAACGTAACATTTAGCAGGTTTCCCTGTCAACCTCAATAGTGGTTTTTAGAATCTCGAGGGAGTCATTCGGGTGCCACACAGTCTGCTTTCTAAGAATGTGCGCCTGGAAGCAGGTCATGGGCGAGCCAGCCGCCTCCCAGAGGTGGTCTGGATGGACCCTGAGACTCTCCAGGCTGCGGTCAGGAGTGGAGAAGAGCGTTCGGCGGGGGCAGGGAGAGAAGAAGAAGAACCCCGGAGGACCCCTTGCTACTGCATCAGCTCCACCTGGGCCAGAAGCCCAGAGGCTGCAGGGCCGAGAGCTCCATTCTCCTTAGTTCTGCGTGGTCACCTGGAGCGCTGGCTCTTCAGGAACTGTACAAGACCATCCTGTGCATGGGAAGTCAGGAAGTCACTCAGTCTCTTATGGAAATGCTTCATTGAGGCATTACAGATTCCCTGAAAAACGCAAAAATCATAGAACATCACGTTTCCACAAAGTAAATACCTCCTGGTGCCCCACAGCAAGACCAAAAGGCAAAAAATGACAAGAGCCTCAGAATGTCTTCATATTGCCTTCAAGGGAAGAACTCTGCAGTCCCTCCCACACACTTAACACCATCTAGACTTCTGCATGATTTTGAAATTTGTGTATATGGATAAATACACTGTGTCCTCTTTTATGCCTCACTGCCTTTGTTCAAAGTTATTTTTAGGAAAACTGTCATGTTGTTGCAAGTTGTGGATCTTCCTTTGCAGGGCTGTATACAACTCCCTCCTTCTCTTGATAGACAGACGTTGGGGCTTCCTCAGTTGCACTACTGTGGATGTCCTTGAAGAGTCTTTTGTGAAATGGGTAAAGATGCACGCTAGGGGCTCCACCAGGCCCTGAGTTGAATCCCCAAGACCACACACAAACACACACAAAATACAACACTATCTGCTAGCTTCCAGAACTACCAAGAGCTAAGAGTAAACTGGGCTTAAGGTATAATTAGTTATGTACTCGACAAGTTGAGATTTATCTGCTATCATTTACAGTAATTTGGATACCAAAAGATACATGCATCGGTGAAGAAAACATTTCATGGGTAGCCTTCCGCTTCCCATGATGGACTTGATACCGTCTCTCAGATGGCAAACAGCAGCACACCAATGTCCCTGGGGCTGTGGGGAGACCGTGTGACAGCCAGGACACTCCAGATTAAGCTGGAAGTGCCTGTAGGCTCTATTAAAACATAATCGTCTCATCCTTTTCTGAGTTGCAAATATTCATGTTTAACTAACAATTTACTGTGGTCTTTAAAATACTCCTTTTGAACTGAAAACAAAAGCCAAATGTGTTGTCATCTGACAGGACATTTTAGTCCTTTATCACTTTACTTTTTGATGTATTTTTTGCAATGTATGTTTATTCTTTGCTGAATTTTATATCAAATGCTGTATTCGTTTTTCTACTGAGGTATTTCTCCCTCATTAATTTGTGAGGTACACTGTGAAGCTGGAATCACTAGGTCATTATTTTAAGGAGACTCTTCTAAATGATTAGGCAAAAGAGCATTTTTCTAACTGGTTTCCCAAAAAACAATTTTTTTTTAAACAGAGAGTCTCACCGTATATCCCAGGCTGACCTTGAACTCTTGGCAATCCTCCTGCCTCAGCCTCCCAAAGTGCTGGGATTACAGACGTGCACCACCACACCTGGCTCCAAAAATCGCGTTTGAAGCATGTGTCTTAACATGCGGCAGAGAAGGCGCATAGTCCTGGGTAGACCTGGTTTTGTTTAAAGGTCAAACAGGACTCTGCTGCTGCACAGGCTACGGAGAGACACATGTGAGTCACAGCTGTGTGTTCTTTACGTGCAGGCTGAAGAAAAAGTCACAGTCCGTGGACATGACGGCTCCAGGGTTCAACCCCTTGGCGGGGGCTGCGAAGCCTACGCCCCCGGCCGGCAGGGCTGCTGTGCCCAAGACGCCCACCATCGAGGAGGAACAGCACAACGTGGCCAACGCCCAGCAGCAGCCCCCGCGCAGGAGCGGGCTGCAGAGGTTCCACACCATCGGTGAGTGTGTGTGTGGCCAGTGCGAGGGCCCGTCACCCGGAGCATCCGCCGGGGCCTCGGGCTGGGGCTGAGCCGGAAGACGGAGGAGTCCTGAGCGCCCAGCAGCCTGCGCGAGAGCCGTGCAGGGCCTCTAGGTCCCAGCCTGGGGACACATTCGCGCGTCTGGTTCCAGGTGGGAGCCTGGCTGCTGCTGGCCGCCCGGGCTGCCCTGGCTGGAGGGCTGCAGTGGGCGTGGGGCTCTGCGTCCCTTCCTCCCAGGTGCAGTGACGCCCTGTTGTCGGGTCCTCAGACTAAACGCGGGGAATTAACAGCTTTTCTCTTCCCCGGAGTGGTCCAGCATGCTTGGGACCAATGTTTTCTAGCTATTGCAGTTTTCGGCGTCTGGGGCCTGTTTGAGGAAAAGCTATTACACATACTTTAGATGTTAGAGGATAATGAGAGGGGCGGTGATAAATCCCACAGGGAGAAGGAGGCTAGTTCAGCTTCCCATGACCTCATTTTGGAGGAATTTCATCACATTCTAAAGTCTTTACAGAGGATGGCACACACCCATAATCCCCCTACTCTGGGAGGCTGAGGCAGAAGCACCGAGTCTGGCCTGAGCAACTCAGTGACTTAATGAGACCCTGTCTCAAAATTTAAAAACTGAAAAGGGCTGGGATGTAGCTCAGTGCAAAGGCTCTGCATTCAATCGCCAGGCTGGCCGAAACATTAAAATGAAGGATTTAATAGCAGAGACTGTGACTTCAGAGGTTGGCCAACGTCGTAGCAAAGAGCTTGCTTTGACGCGCAACACCCGACAGCCCGGAGTGGGGTGCTTGTCCGGGACGTCTCGGGTCCGGTCTAGAAGTGCCGGTCAGCAGATGCGTTTCCGGCTTCAATTCGCTCCCAGG
>PVJO010003388.1:12858-124250 GCA_004026905.1 Hystrix cristata | reverse complement strand
GGGGATCGAATTCAGGGCCTTGTGCTTGCAAGGCAAGCACTCTAATCACTGAGCTAAATCCCCAGCCCCTGGTGGGAATGCTTTTTAAATCTTCTTTTGCCTCTTGTTTTTATAGTTTTTATTGGTTAAAATGCTTTGGCTGCATTGGGGGCTGGGGATTTAGCTCAGTGATTAGAGTGCTTGCCTTGTAAGCACAAGGGCCTGAGTTCGATCCCCGGCACCACAAAAAAAAAAAAAAAATGCTTTGGCTGCATCTACTATGTAAAGCTTCATTAAAATTTTGCATTACTAAAAAAAATTTTTGCACTACTAATTGGCTTTCAATCCATTTACCTCAATACAGTACAATACAGTACTGATACCTGCTTCTGTGATAGTACATAAATAGGAAAGTTTAATGCTGACAGCTGTGTGCCAGTGTTGGTTTCTTTAATAAGTATTTGCTGTACAAAGATTTTTTTTTAAGCTATATTATCTGGGACTCCTGAATCCAAAAATACAGAATATTTATTGTACTTACTTGAGCAAAAAATCATTTCCCCCCTTTTAAAAAAAGCTCTGTATCATCTTACTTTTCTTTTAACCTTCGTCTTTATCTCCCTTTTCCCTTTCCAGTTCTCCTCTCTTTTGAATACTATCTCTTTTTTTTTTTAACATAATATCTATTATACCCCTTTGTCCTTATTTACATTTTTGGTTTCTCATATCAGAGAAACAATTCGATGTGTACTGATAAGTGTCTGATTTATTTCACTTAATAGTATGTTCTCAAGGAACATCCATTTACATACAAATGACTCTAGTTTATCCTTTTTATGGTGGTGTAGTACTCCATTCTGTAGAAAACCCACATCTTCTTTAGCCATTCATCAGTTGTTGGGCATTTAAACTTGTTGCAAATAGAGAGGGGTGGGTGAATGGAAGGGAGGGGAGGGGAAGAGGGGGGAAAGCCAAGGTACATCAGGTACAGGTACAAAATAACCATGTTGATTATGATCATTATGTATATAATGTACCAATACATGTAAAAATAAAAAAATTTTTTTTAAAAGTATATTGAATAAATAAAAGTGAAGATTGTCTTAAAAAAAAAAGCTTTGTATAAACATTCTGAAACCATATAGTGGAAAGTACTTTTTCCTTACAGATTTAAGGCTCAGCTTACATGCTGGCTAATGTGGGGGAAAAAAGAATTAAAGTACTTTATAAACTCTGTCCTCAATGCCTACAACACTGTCACAGATTGTGATAAACATGACAGTTCTTTTTTTTCTCAGAGATAAACTGCAGCAAAAGCTATTGATTTATCTAAAGTAACACCAAAGCTAGGTATAGTGGCACATGTCTATAATCTAAGTGCTTTGGGAGGCTGAGGCAGAAGGATCACAAGTTTAAACCCAGCCCTAGCAATTTAGTAACATAGTTAGAGCCTGTCTCAAAAAAAAAAAAAAAAAATACTGGGGATTAGGATTACAGCTCAAAACCTAGTATCACAAAAAATAAAATTAACACCAAAAGCTAGACAATGAGCCAGATGGCAAACATCTGGCCCAGTGCTTCCTCTAATTAAGTCTCCTAGCTCTAGTCCCAGATGGAAAATCTGTATGTAAGTCTAACAGAAGAGAGATGGCAGATTGTACTATTCTTCCTTAAACTAGAGGTTGTAAGGTAATTCCATTTTTGATTCTGATTATAATCTCATCTCTAGTTCTTCTCTTCTACGAAAGTGAAGATTCTATGAATTCAAAGTAAAATGTTCACAGCAAATCACACAATTAAACAGTGCTAAACTCACTCAACTTGGAAATTATTTCGCAAAGGATTATATGTGTGTTGGTTCCAATTATGCAAGACATCTAAATTCTGAAATCTCCACATTGTTCATTTAGATGTCTTATAAAACCAAAAGCACAGAGTAAGTAAAATTGAGACTGTCCCAGAACACCCAGGGCATACAGTTGCCAGGTCCCTAGTAGCCAAAGTAAGAGTCTCCAGGAGACATAAATAGCAAATCTTGAAATTACTGGGTCACGTTTGGGGGAGGGAGAGAACATGCAGTCATTATCCAGCTCAAGAGGAGTGAGCAAATGGAGAAAAAGAGTAGGATCATGCCTAGAGATTCCTTTCAAACATTTCCATTGTTTTTGAAAATATAACTTGACTTTACTCATGACTCTTAATTAAAGATGATTATGTTCTTTTTTAAATTTTATTTCAATGGTACATTTTAGATGTACATAGTCATAACATTCATCATAGGGAATTTGTACTTGTACGTGATATATCTTGTTGCTTCTTTTTTTCCCATTCCTCTCCCCTCCCTTTGCCCCCTTCCTTCCTCCCTATTTACAAACCAAAAGATGATTATGTTCTGAAGAGACCATGTGGCAATATCCAGAAACATTTTTGGTTGTCGAAAATTGGGGGGGGGGGGTTAGTAGTTAGCGGCCAGGCATCCTACTAAACATGAACAAAACAAAGGACATTCCCCTACAAAAAAAATGTCAATACGACTGAGGCTGAGAGGCCTTGATTTATGCACAGCACTGATAAGCATAAAAACCTTACCTCTCCCAAACTGATCTCTTTCTTTTTCTTTTCTTTTTTTTGGGCGCCTCTTAAGTACTTGGGGTTGAATCCAGGGCCATTCTAATACTGAGCAACATCCCCAGCCCTTTTTGAGACAGGGTTTCCCTAGATTCCCCGGGGTTGGCATCGAACCTAATACTGTATCTTCCTGCCTCAGTCTCCTGAGTAGCTGTCATTACGGGGGTACACCCCAGTGTCTCTATCTTTCCATCTTGTCCTATCACAGCCCCACATTTTCCAGGCTATTTGGATAAGCCACCAAACTCCTATGGTAGATCAAAAACAAGGGAGAAATTCAAACTGTGATCCAAATTTAAAAATACATGAAATAGAGAACTAATTTGAATATATAGTATGCAAAGCATTACATAATAAAGGTAAGCTACTTTTGTTTCAGTCATATGCAAGTCTGTGAGTCTCCAGACTTAAAAGGTGGTGTGAAGAGTCACATAATGTGTTTATTATTTTACCCTAGATGGTATTTAAAGAGTCATTAGAGCCACTGTTCAATTCTCTCATCCTTAATTTACAATTCAGAATGAAAAACCTACATGGTACTTTCTTCCTGCCTCAACCTACCAATCTGCTGGGATTACAGGCATGCACCACCCACCGTACCTGGCTCTAAAAGGTACTTTAAAATGTGATAAACCCATGACTATCAGCATGAAGTACGTCCTGTATGTACAAATGTAACCTATATGGGAGTGGGGGGAGGAGATAGTATTTATACCTAAATAGATACATCTGTAAGATTTAATACACTCTAGGTGCTGCAACAAAATTCTTTTCTTTAGTTATAACACTCTGGCTGACTTTAAGTCCTAGGATCTTGATAGAACCATGATGCCAAACTGAAATAAAATTTAAGAGATTATCTCTTCAATTTCTCAATTTTTAAATCAGCAAAATGTGATCAAAATGAGACCTGAAAGGTTAAATGACTTATCCACAGTTCGAAATTAAGTCAATCTCTATTAAGCTCTTCAAGCAAAACTTTGTCTGGTAAGTGGACACGAACTCAAGTTATATTCTAATTTTAAAAATTACTTTCAAGATTTAACAAATTGGCACAGGAAACTGTGACTCAAAAGTCATCTTCAAAAAATTTATCAACTACTTCACTATTCAAAAATAAAACTGCTCTATAACTACTACCATGCTTGACATCTTCCCACTAATGAAAACAAGTACCTTAAGATCTAGTCTCAGAAATAAGCAGGAACTATATAAATTACAGGAAAACACACAGGGATCATCCCAAAATGAAACATCTATACCAGTTCAAAGGAAATAATGCCTCAAATATACTCCATATTTGCACAGACCTCAAGTTTCCACCTAAGCAAAATTCTATTTCCTATCACAAGGCTCTTTCCAAGCTCTAAAATTCTACTTAACTTTGTGTCTAAGCATCAAATTATAATCATAAGAAAACAGGTGTTCACATCCTAAGACACAGGCCTCTAAACAACGTGTGTACTAATTAATAATCAACTAAAACAACTGGTATCAAAGTGGGCTCTCTCTAATCAACTTTTTTTTTCCTAATCAACTTTTATAAAGTCACTTATCTTTAAGTCAATGAACTATATGCTATATACTTACCCATCTGTCTCCTGGTAGGTAAGAGCCATGGACCCAGAATCCGTTTGGAAGTACTGTAGATCCTAAGGAACTCAACAACTAAAACTAGAACATCTACTTGAGTGAAAATGGATATCAAAATAATCTTATTCTTAAAAATTCTGAAGATGGAAGAAGGATACGTATTTCCGAACTTGAAGTAAAACTAGAAAATCTTTACTTTTAACATTTTTCAACAGACTGTCAAATTCCCTCTCCAGGATTTCTATGTTGTTAATACAGTTTATTTTCCTCAATCGTTCAGTTATGACTACATGTGTGAGCAATGGTGGGGTTTTTCTGTTTCTTTTTCTAAATGTTTTGATTTGTTGAGTGGCACTGAGATCCCCAGCCTTTTATTTTTTGAGACAGGGTTTTGTTAAGTCATTAAATTGCCCAGGTTGGACTCAAACAGCACCTCCTGCCTCGGCCTCCCTAAATGCTGGGATTACAAGTGTGTGCCATTACAACCAGCTAAGTCCATGTCAGTATTTTAATACAATCTTGCAAGCAAAGGAGAAGGTTTCTAATTACTAGCTCAAAAACACATTCTTAATATGAATATAAGAAAAAAGAATGGCTAACTGTTCAACTGGATAACAAAATGAAAATAACATGTAGTTAATAGTTTTGAAACTCTTGACTGACAGTCCAGTTTCAACTGAGTGGGTGGGTACTAGTTTTGCAACAGCAATTAAAGTTCATCAGACAACTGCAGAAATATTTTAACAGAAACAATTTCTTTCCAGGAGGTTATAAATTAAACGATAAAGATTTTGTCCAAATGAGGTTTAAAACAATTTTTTATTTACACATTCCCCTTTTGATTTATAGATAGTCCTTAAACACCTGTCTAGGTCTAGGTCTATCTTGCTAGAATTTTGCATTAAATATCATTGATCTGTCTGACTTGACTTTTACAAACTCAGCGATCTTTATAAGCCAAGCAAAATTATCTTGAAGCACAAAACAAAGTTAATAAGCAGTTTCTCTTTTGCAAGTGGGAAACAATACAAAGCTATAGAGTGCAGCGAGTTCTGTATAAAGTGCTCTCCCTGTTTTATTGTCCTCCTGAAAGTGAAAAAAAATCCTAGAAGTATACATTCTGGATATGAAGATAATATTAGAGGTGTATGTGATAATATATGTAGGTTTTCAGAGAACTATGTAAGATTTTAAACTAAATTTAAAACAAAACCTTCACTACAACATTATGACTGTGAAACAGTTTATTTACAGGATACCTCCACTCCAAGAAAAAGGTATGTAAAAAAACCCAAAAAAACCCAAAACTCAAACAGCTCTAAGGAAGACAACGGACACAATCTTTGTGATAGGGCAGAAACAATAAGCGGACTGCAAAACATCCACCAACCATTTTAAAGGGCCATTACAGAGGGTGACCATAAAATGCTTAAGCAGCTTACAAACAACAGACAAATGCCACCAATCCACAGAAGAATGTTAGCCCCCCCCCCCCGCAGTGCTTACCAATGTGCTAAAGCAAAGAAGCACTGAGGGTTGGAAACTACAATAGAAAGAGTTTCATTCATGGCACATTTTCTGGTTAGTTTTACAACTCATGTTACTAAATTTAGAATTTAAAAAAAAGAAAAGAAAATTTTCAGAAACCAATTTAAAGCAACTGACCTGTCAAGAAATGGCAGAATGAGTAGATACAACTTCCAACTGTGAGAATGTTCTACCACACAAAATCTAAACATTTGGTAACTGACTTTATTAGAAATAGTTCAGTACATATAGTCTTCAAAGGAAACAAAGATGCAGTTAAAACCCCTGTTAAACTATGTTTACTATTAAAACACACAAAACATTAAAAATAGACTAGAGCCCAGCACGATGGGGGCACACCTGTAATCTCAGCTACTCTCCAGGCCAGGCTGGGCAACTTGCCAAGGTCCTATCTCATTTTTCATGTGTGTGGTGGTAGTGGGGGACCTCAGCGACAGGTTCCATCCCTAATAGGGGCTTCCCCCACTGCTGGGGCCATGGGGAAGTAGGGAGAAAATCAAAAGAAATAAATATGTACACAGAAAGGTAAATAAAATGGGAGAATATGCTTATGATAGAATGGAGGTCAGTAGCACAGAGAGGGCAAGGGTATACATATTACCATTAGGTTTTTTAAATGCATTTTTCTAGTTTAAGATAGCAGATAATAATTAAAACCCAACTTGCATTCTCTCAACTTTCTTTTAAGTGTTCATACAAATAAAAATATTAATTTTAAAGTTTCACAGGATTAGAAACTAAGAATACTGGTTGATCTCTAAATATTTAAAGAAATTGCTAAAACCAAAGACATTAAGGAGAAAAAAATAAAAGTAGGAACACAAGAGGAAAAACAGACTTCTGTTTCCAATCACTGTATCACACACAGTCTTCAATAATCAAATAGAGGAAAGGTATCTATTGCCAATCCTTCCTAAAAACTTGAAAATCTTCACTGTCAATGAAATGAAGGTTAGACAAAAGTAGACAGAAAATTGTGCTTGATATCCAAGGATACTGACTGGCAATGAGAAGAGGCTACAGTAGATGATAAAATAAATGGTGGAATTAGCTGACCGTTTCTAGCAGGGAACGACAACACTGCATCAGAGTATTCAAAAGCAACTCTTCTTTCAACAGAAAGAAAATGTGATATAATCAGACAGAATATCTCTCCTTAGACCAGAATATCTGAACACTCTCCAAGTACTATCAGCAAATCTAAAGATACGCCAGACTCCAAAAGGAATCTACCAAGCTGTTTACCTCCAAGCACCTTGCAAAGACCTTATTTTCTAGGCAATACTACCTTAAAATCCACCCCCCCACACAAAAAAAGAAAAAGAAAAATATTATAAGTTCACAGAATCAGACTACAAACACAGCCAGATAAAAAAGAAACATCGCAAAACTTAAATTCTTACATCCTTCTAAAAATGTTTTTGATAGTCTTTCCCTCAATTTAAAAATCAACAGCTTTCCAATTATTCAACCTAAAAAGTTTTATCTTTGAATCTTTTCTCTTGTCTCTCTCGATCCATCAGAAAGTCTTGGTTCAAAACTTTCAAAATGCATTCAATCTAACTTTCAAAATGCATTCAATCTCAGACCACTTCTCATCATCTGAACCAAACATCATGTTCAGACCTAGGAATAGCATCAAGTCTTGTCAGTGGTGCTCCCGTCTCAGAACTTAAAAAAAACAAAACAACAACAAAAAAAAACCTGCCAAAATGATTACTTTAAAACCTCATCAGATGATCTCCCCACCTGCAAAGTTCCTGGCTATTTTTAATCTCCTGTCACTCTATTCTAGCCACTCTTGACTACCAACAACACCTTAAACAGTGCAGAAATTCCTCTTCTGACCACTGTAAGACTTTTCTTTTCTTTCTTTTTTTTTTTTGGGGGGGTGGCAGGGAAGACTGGATCATGCTCTGTAAGTCAGGGTGGCCATGAACTCACTATGTAGCCCAGGCTGGCCTCAAACTCCACCCCTGGCTGTAAGGACTTAACCTGGATGCTTATTTTCTTCTAAACATTCTTGGGCCTTGCTCCCTTACTCCCTTGAGGTCCTCTTATCAAAAAGCCTTCTCTAACCGACACAAAATGTAAAGCTGCTGCTACACCTACTGCCCCACCACCACTCCTTTCCTGTACCCTATTTTGATTGTTCTCTACAGTACTTAAAACACAAAATATACAATATTTACTTGTGTACTGACTCCCTCCAGCAATGTTAAATTCCAAGAGAGTAGACATATGTATTTTTTACTCGCTGATGTATCACTAACACTTAACAGTGTTCTTGAACGTGATTAGCATTGAATAAAAGTTAAATGACTGAACACCGATGAGGGTAGCTATGAGGAAAAAGGGTAGTTTATTCAGTATTTCATAGACGTAACCATGTTCAGATCTGGGAAGTGAGCCAAAAATTTTAACTGATGGTTATTATAAATTTGATCTAATTCCAATTAAAATCCCAATGGAATTTTTTCAAGGCATTTAACAAAGACTAATGGATATGACTACAGAAATTTAAAACTTCTATACTTAAAAAAAAATTAAAAGGCAAATAAAAAGATAGGAAAAACAATTTCCATTTTAACAAAGAACTGTATTTTTAAAATGTAAAGGCCCTTTCAAATAACTCAAAAGGACATATACAAAGATTACAGGATTTATATAAAAATATAAATGAAATTAATACAAAGGATGAAAGTACATTAGTAAATCAAAGCAATAGAAATATTTAAGATGGGATTTTTTGCCTATTAAACTGAAAACTTTCCAAAAAGTGTACCTATTATATGCAAGGTTTCAGGGAAGCACTGCTGATCAAAGAGTAGTTTCTTCTGGAAAACATAACATTTATCAAAAACCTTAGAAGTATTCTCATCACATGACCAAAATCATCTCCACACCTAAAATTTAATATTTAGGATAATCCGTGATATGAGCTAGTATTACTCATTACATTTTTAAACTCTTACATAAAAGATCACAAACTTAAGTGTCACAGTCCCAAAGTTCAACTTGTATGCTTGTGCACCAAAAAATTTTTTCAATTGGTTACCAGTGCTAAAAGCTATTACAAAGGCAAGACCTGCCAATGCTGGGTAGCTGAACAGCAGCTGATCCCTTTAGATATAGTACATGAATTGCGGTGGAAAAATTATCCCCAGCACCAGGTCTGAAAAAATTCCCATTTTGAAAGCATGATTCATTTACATTACATATTAGATGTCTTACATTTGAATGTAATCTCAGTGGAAACCCTTTGCTACAGTTCAAACCTTAAGCCTTCAGGGTTTCCTAATTCAGGAGGCCTGTGGTATCTTACATAATATATAAGGTACCTTATAATGTGTATCTTATATGGTCCAGAGACTACACTTTGAGACTAATGAAGCTTCACTGAAGCCAGAGAAAGACCCAGTATCACTTACAGGATACTTGAACATTAAAGAAGGTTAGGCCAGGGTTAGGAAACTGATAAACAACCAACAGTCATTACCAAAGGTAGCAAACCTTTGCTCTGTACTAAATTTAGTAATAGTCCTAGGTTAAGTTTCTAGTACAATTTTTAAATTCTACATTCTTTATCATAGGTCTTGCCCATTTTCCAAGTTTAATTATCCACTTCTACACCTCACGTGCAAAATAACAGGGGTTGCAAATAAAGACTACTGCAAAAGATTTCTCATAGCACTAATATGAGCAACAAATGTGTATCACCGGCCTTAAAATTTTCTACCAAATTTGTTTTCTCCAGCTGGATATACTACACACAGGTCCTAACATTTGTTGAATGCTAACATTTGTTAACATGTGTTGAATGTTGATTACTGTACTATACACATTACATGAATTTTCAACACTGAAAGATTACCATGACCCTGTGGAGGGAGTACTTAATATTCCCCAATCTGTTATTCTCAAATTGCAGATGAAGAATGTGAGACATCAAAGGATTGGCTCATTTTACCAGAAAGGTACAATTAAAATTTACATCTGAACCCAAGAAGCCTGGTTTCAGAGTACTTGACTTTAACCTTAGCACGTTATTATCTAAATATGCAAAGGTGGAAAACCCTAAATTTGTCTATTGTCTGTCAACACCACTCAGGCTCAAAATCACAAAAGTTCCTGCAATAATTAAGTCTTATTACATTTCACATCTGCCTTGTTCTTTCAGTTGACATAAATATTCCCTAGTCAAATTTACCTGTCCTCTAAAATAACTAGTGCTTCTGCCTCTGGTTTTCCTCTGTCTAAAGTAACTGTGCTTCTCACTACCTATGTGTCAAAGGCCAACTTATTTGACATCAAATTCAATTTAAAGCCTTTAACCTACTCTTCAACTCAAATAATTAAAAACCTAAAACACTAATGGATATGCAGAACATTTCTTCTGAAGACAAGGGCAAGATAGAAGGGCAGGGGTAGAAAACTCCAGGAGGAACAATGTTTAATCCATAAAAAGGAACTATTTCTAAGTGGAAGGTTAAAAGGGACAGCAGTTTTGAAAACAGATCGTTCCAAAATCAAAGCCCTCTTGATTAACAGTCAAAACTGTTTTAAAAAATAAAAATAATTTTTAAACTGCTGAGACATCCCAACATGAATAATATCTGAACAATGCCAAACCAAGTTTCACTCTAGGGCCAGGGATGGGCTGTAGCAATTGAAACAGGACAGTTTTAGAAACCCTATACACACCACCTGTTTGAAGTGAAAGCACTACAAGCTGCTTGTGACAAAAGTCTCGTGTATCTCTTACTTTTTTTTTTTTTTTGGTGTGCTTGGGATCGAACTCAGGACCTTGTGCTTGTTAGGCAAGCACTCTAACCACTGAGCTAAGTCCCCAGCTCATGTATCTCTTAGTCTAGACAAAAGCAGCACAATTTTCTAAAATATATTTATCTACACTATGTAGTTCCATGCAACACTTTATATAGTAATAGTCTACACTGCCATGATTTTAAAGAGTCAAGTCCAATTAGATAGCAATAGCTATCTTAAAGATACATATTTCTTAACTAAAGCAAATATGAGAGGCAACATTTTAAGGAAAAAAAGAGAATTGAACCTAGACAAGTAATTGGAATCACTTCAGATGACACGCCTAATTAAATGCAATCCTGAGCAAGTTTCCTTCCCGCTACATCAAGTCTCAGTTTCTTTATCTAAGCAATAATTCACCTCAAAGGGTTGTTATGCTGACTTGTTAGATTATGTATTTAATGCCTCTGGAAGAGTACAGGTACTATAAAAACAACATGAATTCTCCTTCCTCATTCTTCAACTATCCATGTTAAAATACATTTGACTGTCTAGATTTTAATGAGATTTTAGAGGAGAAATTATACAGCTCTTGAATAACTTGCCACCATTTAATATATCTATTATATTACTAATCTTTGACTACTGCTGGAAAAAAGTCCAACAAGAGGAGCAATAGCATAAAAAGCCTGAATGTAATTCTCAGATGCACTCAATTCTGCTGGGCAATATTTTGAGAATCAAAGGTGGGATCATGGAAATACAGTTCCACCAATTTTATCTATCTTATCTATCTATTTGGGTGCTAGGGATCGAACTCAGTGCCTTGCACTTGGCTAGGCAAGCGCTCTACCACTTGAGCTAAATTCCCAACCCCCACCAATTTTACTTTAATCATTTACTTCTACGAATGATTAAGGATTTCCTGCTGCATACAAATTTCCTGCTGCATACAATCCCATAAATAATTTTAACAAAAGCAACTCTTATTTTAAAAATATATTAAAATTACAAATAAATGTCTAATAAAGAAAAAAATTAGGTGAAAATCACATAATCATGCAAGTGTTGGAAATGAGCCCCCAGACTCAATTTGTTGGTACAGATAATAAAGCACTCAGACGTCAAGGAATCTCGACAAGGCTTTTATTTTTGCAGAAGTGGTGCAAGCACACCCCAGCAATGAGGTAGCAGACTTGCAGGACAAAGGAGGGTTCTTCCTTTTATACCTAAGGCAGAAGAAGCAGCTCTTTCCCATGAGCTGGTTTGGAGGTTCACAATCTATCCTGATATAAGCTATTTTTGGTTTGTAGTTGTGTTCCCAGGATTGGAACTTCGCAGGCATTTTCTGTAATTTAGTGTGTTTAGGAAGAGCTATCTAAGATGGGCTTTAGTCTAAGATGGAGTCTCTTCAGTTTGACAGAAAAGACAGAACTTATTGTTTCAAATAAAGTCAAATAAATCTACCTACTCTCAACACTGTCATTTTCTACACAAACAAAATATACTTACTTGTAGCCTCATTTCAATTAATTTACGTCAAACCTCCTTCAATATTGTTTATTGTTACATAGTATTCCATTATATGGATGTATCACACTTTTCACTCTACTGATATCAATAGAAAATCTACTAACTATACTACCAAAATAAGAAAACTCCCTTAACTTCTTACCTCTCTCACTTTAAGAGTTCTAAAGAACCTGAACTCATATTCATTTCATGGCTTTTACAGTTGCACAACCCACTAAGAACGCCTAAGAACAACTTTATAGTGGATAAATCAGGTTGAAACAGATTAACCCACTGATGAGCCCTAATTTGACAAAGCGGAAGATATTTGCCTTTTAGATGTAGTGGAAAATACTCAGCACCACAAAATACTCTTGCAAATCTGAAACTAATGATCAAATCTTCAGCTGTTGTTAATGCCAGTGTACAGGAAGCAGGATGGCAGAACACATACACCGGTAACACAGAACACAGTACACAATCGATCAAATTTAGAATCTGGGGAACAGTACAGGAAAACCACCTAGTTTCAACAAATAAACTGGACAGCAAGCAAGGGTGAGTAGTGCTACAAGAGCTGTTACAGATTAAATAAGATTTAAAAGACAAATAATAAATGCAGTGTATGGGACCTTTTTTGGATCCTGATTTTAAAAAACTATTTTTAAAAGCCAGGGCAGGTTGCACATGCCTGTAATCCCAGCACTTTGGGTAGCTGGGGCAAGAGTTTCACAAGTTTGAGTCCAGCCTGGGGAACGTAGTGAGAGCCTGTCTCAAAATAAAATAAGGGGTAATGATGTAACTCAGTGTGAAGGCCTTGGGTTTGATTACTAGTACCGCAAAACCAAAGACAGAGGTTGGGGATTTAGCTCAGTGGTAGAGCTAAAGCACAAGGCCTTGAGTTCAAACCCCAGCACTCACCCACCAAAAAAAGACAAAAAGAAGAAACCTAAACATTGGCTGTCTATTAGATCATGCAATATAATTGTTAATACATTTTCAGTAGAAAAATGGTACTGTTTTTGACAAAAAGAATCCCATGTCTTAAAGGTACATGCTGAGGTGCTGATAATTATTGAAGCTTCCTGATGAGTACCAGAAATTCCTAATACTTTCTTTACTTTTATAAAGGTACAAACCTTTCCATGCAAATATGCAGTAAAAGTGTGCTTTGGTAATTCCTGCTTTGTTTTTTTTTCTTTCTTTTCTTTTCTTTTTTGGTGGGGGTGCTGGGGATTGAACTCAGGGCCTTTCACTTTGTTTTTAAAAGAATATTGTTTGAAGAGCACACTGCTGGATGTATTTCAACTTGTAGAGTCTATTCATTAATTAAAATTTATTGCCACTTATTTAAATAATCCACTTTCATCATAAAAATCAGACCCTGTATCTTCTCAGTAATTTCCTGGCAAGTCTTCTCCTCTTACCAGATTGGTCTTCTGAATTCTGGGTCTTAACACAGCTCATCTTCATTTTTTACTACTCCAATTCCACCAGAACCTTCTATTTAAAAACCTGTTACTCTTTTCATCAGTTGTCCATAGTACCTACTTACGGCTGGATTACTTTTCCTGCAAATCTCTATTTTTTTTAAAAAGTGTCTTATAGCCCGGCTGGCACTGTACTCTAATTACATAATTAAATGATCTCTTTTTCTCTTCTTCATCCTCCAATAGTGAACTCTGAGGAATGGACAATATATGCTTATTTTTACAAACCAAGTACAAGCCAATGTTACAAACAATGAAGGTAATAAAAATTTGCTACATGAATCAAAGCATCATGAAGATGACAGACTTCTGAAAAGCAGTTCTGAATCATACACATTTCCTATGTACATAACACAAAATAGTTACTAACTGGACAACTAATTGGAATCACTAATTACAAATTGAATTACAAATTCTGGCTATAATTTTCTACCTTTGCTAAAAATCTTCAACAAGATACTGGCAAGTGGAATTCGACAAATCATCAAAATGTTCCTACATCATGACCAAGTAGGCTTCACCCCAGGGATGCAAGGATAGTTCACCATACACAAATCAATAAATGTAATACATTACATAAACAGCAAGGACAAAAGTCACATGATCATCTCAATAGATGCAGAAAAGACCTTTCACAAAATCCGACATCCTTTCACCATAAAAACACTAAAGGAACAGAAAGACCTTATCTCAATCCGATAAAAGCCACTAATGACAAACCTACTGTGAACATCATATTAAATGGGGGAAAACTGAAAGATTTCCCTCCAGAATCAGGAAGAAGACAAGAATGTCCACTATCATCTCTCTTGTTCAAGACAGTACTTAGAACATTAGAAAGAATAAGTACGTAAGAAAAAAGAAATGAAGAGGAAATGTATAGGAAAGAATAGGTAACATTGTTATTATTTGCAGATGACATGATTCTCTACATAGAAGACTCAAAAAAATTCACCAAAAGACTTAGAATTAACAATCAAATTCATTAATGTAGCAGGATACAGAATCAACACACAAAAAACAAGTGTTCCTGTACACGAACCCACTGAGAATTTGGGAAAAATACACCATTAACAATAGCACCACCAAAAATTAACTATTTGTACAAAGAAAACTAGTGTATGCCAAAAAAGGAAATCTAAGAGGCATCAGAAAATGGAAAGATACAGAATCAATACAGTCAAATGGGCCATACTTCAAAAATTTGTATACAGATTTAACACAATCCCAAGCAAAATTACTAACAGCATTCTTCCCAGAACTGGAGAAACAATTCTAAAATTCATATGGAACTAGAAGACCCAGAAAAGCAAAAGCAATCCTGGATAACAAGAGCAAAGCAGGAGGCATCACAATCACTGACTTGAAGTTAAATTACAAAGCTACTGTGATAAAAACAGCATGGTATTGGCACAAAAACAGACACAAGGACCAATGCAACAGAATATAGAATACAGAAACAACCCCAAGCACACTCAACTATTTGATCTTTGACAGCAGGGCCAAAAACATAACAGTGGAGGAAATTTTTTATCTTTGATAAATGGTGTTGGAAAAACTGGCTATCCTCATGCAGAAGATTCAATCTAGACTCCTATCTCTTACCATGCACTAAACTAAAATCAGAATGGATCAAAGAACTAATAAATGTTAAAACAGAAACACTTAACCTGCTGGAAGATAAAACAGGTAAAACTCTTGAAGCCATAGGCACAGTCAAGGCCCTTCAGAACAGAACCCCAACTGCACAGGAAATAGTACTGAGAATCAACAAATGAGGTCACATCAAACTAAAAAGCTTCTGCACAGCAAAAGACAACCAATAGAGTAAGAAGAAAACCTATAAAATGGAAAAAAAATTTTTGACAGCTATTCCTCAGAGGACTCATCTAGAATATAAAAAGAACTCACAAAAATCAGACCCCCAAAATAAAAGACCCAATCAAAAAATGGGCAAGTGAAATGAATACACTTCAGAGAAGTAATATAAATGGCCAGTAAGTACATGAAGAAATGCTTGGTATCGTTGGCCATTCAATAAATGCAAATCAAAACAATACTGAGATTCCATCTTACCCCAGAAAGAATGGCCATCATCAAAATATCAAATAACAAATGCTCGTGAGGCTGCCAAAAAAAAGAAACCCTTCTACACTGGTGGTGGGAATGTAAACTAGTACAACCACTATTGAGATCATTAAGCAGATTCCTCAAAAAATGAAACTAGAAATTCCGTTTGACTCAGCTATTCCCCGTCTAGGTATCTTCCTGAAAGAGTTAAAGATATCTTATTATGGTGATACATGCATACTCATGTTTATAGCAGCACAAATCATATAGTTAAATCTTGGAAGCAACCTATACGTCCATCAACAGATGCATGAAGAGAAAATGTAGTATTTATACACAATGGAGTACTAATCTGCCATAAGGAATGATAAACTTAAGCCATACGAGCCATTTGTAGTAAAATGGATGCTTCTTGAGACCATGTTAAGGGAAATAAATCACACACTCACAAGCTTAAATATCGCATAGTTTCTCTTACATGAAAAACAAATTATGAAATAAAAAAGCAAAATAAAAGATACATTGTTGGAAGTAGAAAGATAAGGATCTTTCTAAAATGGGAAAGGGATCAAGAGATGGTTAGGAGGGTGAAGAGAAAAAAGGTGATGAAAAAAGGAACTAAGACATATACATGTACCAACTCCATACAAGGAATGTAAACATGTACTGCAAGCACAGTGAGAAAAAAATTTTTGTTGTAATTAAAAATGGAACTTCGATCCCCGGTACCAAAAAAAAAAAAAAAAAAAAAAGCAACTCAACATTATTGAAAGGGCATCTATGTATTTTAAAAATTGCCCGGAGTGGGGATAAGATTGGGGACCAAAAGTGCTAACCAATAATTTATTGTTTTGCTTCCTGTGTTAAGTGTTTAATAAAGATTATAATTTTAAAACTTGTACTTAACATTGTTCTGGATCTACAACATACACGTGGAGTGTAAGTTCATCCTAAATTATGCATCTCATCCCAAGAAAATTTCAAATACAATAGAGACAGACAAACTCAGTAACTGCAGTATCACCCTTGTTGACTAAACATTTTCAATTAAAAAAACCTAAAACTAAAAATCACTGGTCTAAAAGCACCGATTTTTATATTAAAACGTTCAAAATTCTTTTTTTGGGTGGTGGTGCTGTGGGGGCTCAAACTCCGGGCCTTGCACTTACTAGGCAAGTGCTCTACCACCGAGCTAAATCCTCAGCCCCCTAAAACCTTCAAAATTTTTAAAATAGTGCTATTTCTCAATTATAAAAGAAGTACAGGCATTCTACTGTAGTAGCTATTAAGTGACTATTGGGTGACCAACTATATGAGATACACAAAATTAAAACACATTAGTTTCTGCCTTTAAAATGTAGCACCCTAAGGTTGGTGAGAGGTGGTGTTAGTGGATTGCAGTCAGGGTATCTGAGTTTTTACCAAAGGCTGTTACGTGGCCATCCAGGAAGACAAAGGGAACCACTTTACCACACAAAAGTCATCCAAACTTGGGTCCTCAGAATACCTCTGGGGTAACAAGCAGCAGCCTCAATTGCCTGGCCTGAGGCTGATCTGTTTTTATATACTGAACAAGGATACCAAGTGACTGAGGAGTGGACAATGGAGCTGGGGCCACCAAGGAGGAGGACCCAAATCTTTGCAGCCACCTGTCTCAGTGCTTTACTTGTCCAGGTCACCCCTTAGCCAGCAGAGTCCAACTGGAAAATGGACATACAGAGGTCGTTATAAAGTGTTAAGGGCTGTGCACAAGTGAGAATACAACGATCACACTGTAATCTGGCATCAGAATGATCAAACAGCAGAAGGGATGACTATAGGTTAAAAGAGGTAGGGAGGAGTTATTCACTTTGGAATACTCCCTACCTGTCCAGAGTAGCTGTCTGCCGTGTCTGTTTTCTCTCCCTCCCTCCCTGCCTCCTTTCCCCACCTTTGAATAAACGGTCTTTTATTTAAAAAAAAAAAAAGAAAAGAAAAGGCAGGAACTAGCAAGCCTTGCCTCACATAGCACACTTCTCCGTGTGTCATATAGACATGGCCTTGTGGACTATATCTGGACCCTGGTCCCACAAAGTGAGCAGCTTTGCTCCACCATGATTTTCCTGCCTCAGAGCTAGGTGATCTTGGACTGGTATCTTTTAAACTCTAAATTCAAATAAATCTCTCCTTTAAATTGTGGGTCTCAGGTATTTGTCCCAGCAAAAACAAGGCTGAGCGAGTACAGCTCTCAACCCTCATTTCCCTGCTTTGGTCCACAGCAGTCAGTGATACTTTTCAAATCAGGTCAGATTATGTCACTCCTCTGCTCCAAGGAGGCACTGGCTTACCTTAGCCTAAGAGTTAAGATCTCTATAACAGTCTTTGAGCTCCCACACAACCTGGCTCCACTTTCACATCTTTGACCTTTACCTCCTATTTTTCCTTCACTTACTGCTGAAGCTACACTGGCTTACTTTTTGTGAGTACACCTGGTGTCTTTTGTCTCTAAAGTTTTTGTGCCTACTCTCTTTTGCCCAAAATGTCCTCACCGAATGTCTTCATAGTTCACTCCACATCACTGCACAAATAGTTATTTCAGAGGTAGGCCTGAACCACCTTACGCATCACTGTATTCTTTTCCCCTGTACTCTTTGTTTAAATTTTCTCCATAGGATCATCATATAATTAATTATACATATATTTATGGTCTTGACATCTCACTAGAAAATAAGGGCAGGGATTTTTGTCTTGTTTTATTCTCTGCAGCAACTGGAAAGTAGCCTTCAAAATTAAACAGTCAATAATTATTTGCTAAATATTTATAGCAGCACAACTCTTAATGAGTAAATCTTGGAAGTGGCCTGTATTTCCATCAGCAAACTAATAAACAGATAAAGAAAATGTAGTACTTAAATACAATGCAGCACTACTCTGCCATAAAGGATAAACTTCAGTTCTTTGTAGGAAGATGAATGCACCTTGAGACCACAGTGGTAAGTGAAATGAATCAGACACACAAGCTTAAATAACTCATGGTTTCTCTTACATGGAAAACCCAAAACATACAGAGCAAAATAAGATAGACAATAGGAAATACAGAGACAGATCTTTTGCAAAGGGGGGGGCACTGAGAGACAGAGGAAGGGGAAGGGAATGAAAAAGTGATTAAGATGTGATATGTACTGTGCATGTACCAACTTCCCATGAGGAATAGCATCATTATGTACTGCAAACGCACCAAAAAAAAAAAAAAGCTTAAAAACTTATTTGTTAAATTACTAAGTAAGGAGTAAGGAGATGAGTCTTGAAGATGACATAATTGAGGATTAACAGGAAACTGAAAACAGAACATAGGTGCTTGTACCTACAGTCTACATACACAATATGAAGCTTCAATTCTCAACCATTCATCAACAGGCTCTAGAAAAAGGAAGTTCCTTTACTCTCAAGGTTTTGAGTTCCTCTACTGGGGAGGAGGGGGAAGCATCTACAGTCTGAGAGGCTGGGATTCTGCACTCAGTAACATCCCTGTCCATGCTGGAGACCTAACATAGCCACTAAGTATAGCAGAGACATAAACATATTTAGGCTGCAATAATACAAAGATGTGCTTAGCCATAAATATTTAAATAGGTATCATACTGTAAAATATGAACTTTTAATCATGTTCATAACAAAAGTACTGCAAGATTGACTGGCTGAGAAACAATGCAGGCAATCTTCATCTCGGATCAACTGTAAGTGTGGCCAAAAATAGTAAATTAATCTATCCTAATCAAGCACCTTTATACTTCCATGGAAATAAAAGCACTTCTCCTAAAATCTAGAGTGTGGAGCACAAATACATCTGTATAGGAGCACCCATCCCTCAAGACCTCTCATAACCAGCCATAGTATACTATACACACAGTAAAACATCTGGTTACTTTTCATTCTCTTTAAGACAGCTACATTCAAAGGAAACCTCTTATAAACTGAGCAGAATAAAGACTCCCTGATAATTAATAACAACAAAAACACATCTCAGGGCACGGTATGTGCTTATTTAAGCATGCACAGGGCCCTAGGCTTGGTCCTCAGCACCACCACCACAACTCTCATGTGAGTGTTTTGACTGACTAGGAAAAGATGGTTTCAAAAACACTGTAGGGAGGCTGGGCATTTAGCTCAGTGGTTAGAGTGCTCACGTAGCAAGTGCAAGGCTCTGAGACAGATCCCCAACACCTCCCCCAACGAAACAAAACCAAACCACTGTAGTTGAACCAACAACTTTGATCTTTCAGATCAGTTAGTGTGATTATACTAAGCAGATTTTGCCAACACTACTATCCATTTCATTTCAGCTCTCAGGCTTTAAAACTCCAAAAAGATGGGAAAGAGTGAACATACTTCAGGCCAGTGTTACTAAAGGCCTGGTACTTGATATATATCATTTTTTTTAATCTGCATAACAACCCAACAAAGTAAATACTGCATCCCAAGGCTATTTGATATGAGAGATGGAGCAATTTGGACAAAGTCACACAGCTAACAAATACTCAAACTTAGGTCTGACTCAGCAATATGCACTGTAAAATATACCCCAGTGCGTAATGGATTTAGGGTAATACCAAGGAGTACTATTTTTGGATTATTTTGGCAAATAAATGACAGGAAAAAGGGTGTTAAAATCTCAAAATATTTTCTTCATAAGAACTGTCATTCATTTTTCCCAACCTCATGAGTTTTATGCCTGGGTCTTCCACAGTCTTTTCCAAAACATTATAGAGTATCCTAAAAACAAATAGAAAAATATTTAGCTCCTTTGATAGGTGGGAAGAAATAACCAAAAATGTTTCTGGCTATACCACTCCACAAAATTCGACCCCCAATAAGGAATCTTTTTGTCAAATATTGGGCATGGTCATTAGCCAAAGTATAAGCAATATTTCCAACTGGATTATCATGGTAAGAAAGGAGAAAAGAAGGGAAAACTACAGGAAATTCCAAAGGTAATTTATAACTACCTCTCACCAGACTTCATTGTGCCTATTCAGAGATCAGGACATGGTGAGATTATGGAAGCCAGCAACAGCTATATTTAAACAAAGTATCTTTTACAGAACACCATCATTTTCCCCTGTAAGAGAGTTTAAAAGGTTTTTCACCCCACAGTTAAGGATAAGAAGGCTGATCACAGCTCAAAGCAGCCAAGTTTTCTGAAAAAGAAGTGAATTCTGTGTTCTCTAAGCAATCTGTCTGTCTCAAGAATGGGGATATTAAATTTTATATGTGAATCAAACTGAAGAGGAAAAAAAATACAAAATGACCTGGAAAACAAACTCATCCTCAAAATGATATCAAAGACATAGTTTTTAAAAGTACAGTGTGGATAACTGAACACAGGACCATTCTCTGTAACCATTATTATAAAGCATTTCCCAAGCCACTTACTAGTTTAAGCACCAGACACCACTCATGCTCATACACCACTCATGCTCATATGCACTTGAAACAGAAAACCAGAACTGTATCAGAGGCACCCCCTCCCCCAATTCTTAACATGGCCTAAAACGGTCCTGCTTGATGTGGCTCCTGTCTATATCTCCAGCACCTTTAGAAAACACTCTCAAATCCTCTCCTTGCTCTGGCACAGACCAAATGAGGGTTCCTTGGCAGAACCTCTCACAAGACCCTTTCTTTGTGCTCTGCTACAGTCATCATAATTAAAATTTAAAAATCGTTTCATTAAAGCACTTTTTAGATGCCTATTACTTTTCAAAGTATCTCTGTTACAGTGGTGAACAAGGCAAAATCTCTAAAAATGAGGAAATTTACATGCCAGAGATAGAGAAAGAATTAAAGTTAGCCAAAAATGTGTGTGGGTGTACATGTACTTGCATGTACCAAAAATGTCGTTTGTGATGAATGCTGTGAAGGAAAAAAATCAGGATAAGAGGCTAGAGAATGAAGTTACCTTTTTAAAGCTGGTGATCAAAAACATCTCTTTTAATAGTGGCAGAGACTGGAACAGGGTGAAGAACTAAACCAAGCTGACAAGAGATCTGGGAAAAAGCTTCTCAAGCAAAGGACATCACAAATGTAAGTCGACCAGTGTGGCTAGAGCACAGAGAGTCAGGTAAGTGGCAAGATAATATCTAACAGGTAACAGAAGCAAAAAGAACCTGGATCCTGTAGGACCTTGCAGCCCATGGAAAGGAGTTTGACTTCTAGGGTATGAATAGACGCCTTTGGGAAATGTGAAGGACACGAAGTGTCATCCTTGACATTTTAAGTTCACCTTGGATGTTGTGTGGAGAGCACACTGTAAATGATCAGTAACAGCAGAACTTAGGAGGCTGCCCAGGCAAAGATGATAGTATCCTGGACTAGGGTGATAGCTGTTTAAATGTGGGATGCCATTTGCATTCAGAATATACTCTGAAGGCAGAGTCCACATGTGTCAATGGGATAGAATGAAGAAATGAAAAGAACAAACTGTGTTATCAGTGTCTTCCCCATGTTTCTGACCACCATAAAAATAGGTGCTTATTTGACATAGTCAGATCTTCAAAACACAGAAGAAGTGCAACATGTTCTATTTGAATGAATAAATGTTCCCAACAACACAAAATACAGGCATTTATTCTAGCAGGTAAATACAATTAGGGCATTAAGTATGGAAATTAAGCACACAGAAGAAAAGAGATTTAAAAGTTACCAGATCTAGGAAAAACAAACAAACAAAAGAAATAATAAACCAACCTAGATACCCATGTTTCATTGAATTTGCAAAGTTAACTCAAAGCACCACTTGTCTGGAAATTAAATACATACAAGTAAAAATGCTCATTGTTTGGGGCAGGTGGGTAGGGTGTGGCGTTGAAGGAAATCAAAGAACCTGGGCAACCATGGTATTATTACAATATTTGCTATACCATCTCACTTGATTACTTAAATTGACAGACTTACCTCACCAACTAGAGACAGGTCCTAAAAACCCCATGACTGACAATCAGGAATCTGGTAAATCCACCGTAAATCAAAGAATGTAGACTTTTTTCTTAAGAGAGAAATCATGTTTAACAAGCAAAGTCTGTTAGGGGAAGACTGGAAATTATTTCTAAAATAACGCAAAGCCTACTCCAAGTATTCGCAAAATTACAGGATTACATTTCTAGGCTTCTGAATAAGATTCAATTCTAAACTTTCTTGTGTGGGAGCAATGATGTTTGGGGTGGGGGTGGGGTCCTGCTTTCCTCCAAGAAAGGTATTGGTGACTCCAAAAAAGAACTTCAGGAAGGATTTTTTAATAGTGGCCATACATTAGACTCTTCTAGGGAGGTTTTAAAAACATGAGCCCTTTAGATCTAATCCAGATCAATTAAATCACAATTTAATTGGAGGTGGGCCATGGAATTTCAGCAGCTTTTTAAAGCAAGAAAGATTAAAATAGAAGATTTAAGTAAAAAAAATCTCTTTTTTAAAGAAACAACATTTTCTGAGTCACCAAACTTGAGCACTGGGTCAGAGATGGCAGTCTGGAATAGAGAAGAAAGAATGCACCTTGGAACTGCAAAAACACAAAAACAAAAAAACCAACCCTATTTTCATACCTAGTTCAAGGACAGGTAGAAAATAATTTTAAAAATAATAAGAATACATCTGGTTTACCCCACTGGGATTGCATTTAGAACTGTAATGCTACCAAGGGCAACAATCCTAGAGAGTCAATGTGAGAAGTCTTCTTCCTGTAATGCCGCCTCAGAGTGCCACAGAACAGCATTCACAGCTGCACAACTAAATATTTCCCCAGGCAAAGAATTCTTTCCCTTCCCTTATCACTCATCAATAACTAATTGTTAATAACTGTGGATTCATGATACCATGCATGGCAGTACAGGAGTGAAGTTCCTAGTACTTAACTATAAAATAAACATACTTCTTAAGAAATTCTAGAGAAGAGGTGGGGATTTAGCTCTCAAATGGTAGAGTACCCCGAGTTCGATCCCAGCACCACAGGAGAAAAAAAAAAAAAAAAGAAAAGAAATTCTATAGAGCACATGAGTAAAGCGAAATGTCAGTAGTTGACAAATCCTCCCAAACACACAAAGATGGCTGCCACAGTTTATTTTTCAATTATATTGTAAACCATCTGTCTTGGTTTTTAAAGCACAAGCTGATCTTCACTTCATTCTACATCTTCAAACTGTTGCTGGTTTTATTTTTAAATACCAAAAAACTGACAGAATTTCTATCTCTGATTATGGATATATTCTATAAGAAAAAGAAAAATTTGGGTCTAGTTTTATACTGACTTAGACCTTGCTACAAAGAATTGGTTCAAACTGACAGGTGAATGGGCACAAACAGATTATGGCTAGAGTCATGGTTAAGGCTGAAACAATCTTTTTTCTTAAACATCTGGTTTCAGGAAATCTGAAATCAGAGCATGGGACCTTTTCATTTCAGATTTTATTTAAAGTTCAGCTAATCAATTAAGTATTTCCCATAATAACATTACTTAACTATTGTCTGTCTTAATTGTGTGAAAGCAGCAAAGTGGTAAGGAACGTGAATGCCATGAATATTCAAAGCCAAGTATGTATAAAACCTGAGTATCTAATATGTACTTGCCAAAATGACAATCCTCCCCCTCATCCATCACCACATGAACCTTGAATTAGACAAACTAGGTTTTGGCTATTAGTTGCTGGCTTGGAATCCACACCATGGCAAAAACAATTTGGTAAGTCAAACATGAAAGATGTAAAACTAGCAGATAAGTGTTCTAAAAACTTAAGAAATCAAGGTTGGAAGCAATTTAATTGGTCAAAAGAAAGCCCAGGGCAATCTCAACTTTGCCATGTACTTAGTTGTGTGTCAGTCTATTTATCTAACACATTAAAGGAGAATACCACCAATTATGATGAGAACCTAATAAGAGTGTATACAAAGCACTTTGTATAATGCCTGGCATATACTCCGAAATATTATTACCATCATTACTGCTAAACAACAGTAAAATCCTAATGCTGGCAGGACTTTCAAATCATTTGATTATCTAGTCCACTGATTTTCAGGTAATACTTCTAAGATCAATAGCACCATTCTCATCTGAGAACTTGTTAAAAACCCAACACTCTTCGGCTCCACTCCTCAGACTCACTGAATGAGATTCTCAAGTTTGGACCCCGCAATCCACAATAGCACTCCAGATGAGTGAGATGAGCAGTCTGGTACTAGCCAAATTCCTTAATTTAACACATGAAGAAACACAAACATGAAGACATAAGATCAGCCCAAAATAACAATCATTAATTTGGTGTCTACTATATTATGCTAGGTATCATACTGGCCACATTAAAAGTTTTCATCTCAAGTCCCCACAACAGCCCAGCCAGGTCCCAATTAATACAAGAAATACTAAGGTTAAGACAGATAACTTGAGGTAAGTAACTTCTAGAAGGTCGCTCAAATATTAATAGGCAAAGCCAACATTCAAACCAAAGTGACCCCGTGCTCACTTTGGCAGCACATATACAAACCAAAGTGACCCCAAAACTCTTACTGGAAATGACTTAGTTGTAAAGGAACGGTAGGTACTAACAGCAACCCGAGACATCCGCATTCAAGGGAACTGGTCTTTTCACCTGACCTCACTCACCACCTTAGCTACAATAATATTATAACAAAACATAACCTGAAAAATGCCACTTTTAACTCAGAACAGAGGCAGTAAATTGTTCTTCACACCAACAAAAATGAGAAAATCAGTAATATATTATGAAAAGATATGAGGCAGGAGGAGGAAGCAAAAGTCAAGGCATACAGAAATGGATACAGATTAGGAAGTCTTACAGGCACGTAAGTATAAGAAAAAATCTGAAAAAAAAAAAAAAAACAATCTGCTATTCCATCTTCCTGTTCTCTATTCTCAAGGGTCTAATACTTTAACATAGTTATCAACTCACTGAAGTGCCTCCAGATTTATAAAAGCTCAACAGTAACGATAAGGTGTTTTTGTTTTTAGTGTTTGCAGTACTAGGAATTGAATCCAGGGAGTGCTGAGCTACATTTCCAGTCCTTTTTAAAAGACAGGGTTTTATTATGTTGTCCATGCTGGCCTTGAACTTGCCATCCTCCTGCCTCAGCTTCCCAAATAGCTGGGACTATGGGTGTGTGCCACCAAACCCAGACACAAAACAGCTTTATTCTAAAATAGTTGTTAAAAAATTTAAGTTACATTTCAGGTAACTGTCTTTACTCTTCAACTTGGAATTAATTTAATGAAATACACCGCATACCTTCTGCATCCTCCAGTATCACTGGTAAAAGCAATAAGAATTCGGAAAAACAAGATTCATCATTAATTTTTATCTACTCTAGAATTTTCCTTCATACTATTTACACTGTATGTGAACCCTGCATTCAGCACTGGGTTACATCATAACGAAATTTATATTCTAATAGGTGACAGACAAAAACGGTAATAACAAATACATTAATAACAATTCTAATTTACGACTAGTATTATGATAGAAACTGGGTAATAGAACAAGATAATTGGGAAAAGTCACCTTGAAAAAGTATACTCAAGAAAGTCATCACTGGAATATTTGATGTGTGTCTTCCTATAAGACAGACATGAGGCAAGGATGCTCTATAAAACAGTAAGTAAAAGAACTCCAGGGGAGGAAGAATCTTGATTTCTTCAAGGCAAGGAGGGCGGAGTTATCACAATGTGGGGAACAGTAAGAAATAAGAGTGAGGGACAAGCTTACACAGAATCTTAAAGGCTTTGGCAGCAAGTTTATGTTTTATTCAAAAAGTAATAAGAAACTCAGGGAGGATTTTCAAAGCAAGGAAATAATACACATTTTCAAATGACTACTTCAGCTGAAATAAGAGTAACAGAGTTGGAAAGAAATGTAAATACAAGGAAACCAGTTAGGTTATTGCACTGTATTCGATCTTGAAGAGAAAATGGTGGCTGTGAAAATGAAGTCAAGCATCTAAGTTACATTTTAAAAAGAGAACCAGAAACTCTTGTAGGAAACTGAGTGACCAAATGTAAGAACTAAGGTGAATTCCTAAACCTACCACATATCATAATGGAGAAAAGGGGAATCCGGAGGGGACTGCAATAGAACAAGCTGATTTTAGCAGGAATAATCAAGAGTTCCATTTTAAGCATATTTCTTTCATTCATTCACTCCTTTATTTATTGGGAGGTACTAGTGATCGAACTCAGGGCCTTGCGTTCGTTAGGCAAGCGCTCTACCACTGAGCTAAATCCCCAGCCCCAATAAGCATATTAAATTTAAAGTATTTACAAAACTGACAATCAGAGTCCAAACTTCAGTAAAGACATATAGCTGGTGTGGGAATATATACTTGGAATTAATGCGACTACAGAGTACCTAGGAAGAGTACAGACTAAAAGACAGGGAGAGAAGGGCCAGAAATCTTTGTTGAGGTTGGTGGGTAGGAGAGTATTAATTTCATCTTTCAATAATGTAATGAATATCTGTGTCTACACAGTATTTATCTCTTCTGAAAGTTATTAATTATACTTAATTTCTACCCTTTTGTCCCCTCTATATATCCTTTAATTTATTCCTTATTCTTTTGGAACACAGAAATACTTAGAAAAGTAGGATCAGCAAAAGAGCCTTTATCTTTTAGAGGTAAGATTCTGAAAGATTTATGAGTGAAATATGCCATGTAGAATTGGCTTCAGAATATTTCAGGTTGCTGTCTGTTGTAGCTGAGTCACGCACATATGGGGATTCACAGCACTAATTATTCTCCTTGTATAAAAATTTGTATTTTCTACAATAAAATATAAAAGGGAATGAAGAAGGTTGGTAAACACTAGCCCATGAGAACGTCTCAATTTTATGGGGTTAAAAAGAGATACAACTAAGGATCCCTAGACCCAGACATTCAAGGTATACCATTAGACTTTAAATGTGAAAAAAAATTTTCCCTATAGTTATTTTCAAATGTCTCACAGCAATCCAGCAAGTTTCTAGCTAATCAAGTGAGCTAGAAACTACTCAAAATTTTCTTAATGTATCTACCTGGTTTTAATAAAGTTTCATCATTTTAAGGACCTCTTACATTAGCTTTGGAAGCTACAGAAACACCCACATAACGGAGAAGGTATCAAATGTTCTTACACTAGTTTAAAAATCACTCATCACCATCTAGTTTTTGTGAGGGTCATTACTCAATAGCTCTTAGTCATTAAGAACTTGGACACTGAATGTTCTCTGTGGGTCATGATCCTATAGGTCAAACGAAATACACATACTGTATCTGAAAATAATCCATGACAATCTTCACATAAACTATCTCAATTTTAAGATATGATATCCTTATCTACATATTATTACTCTTTTTTTTCTTTACAGTGCTTAGGGTTGTTAGGGCCCTTCCCAGGCTAGATAAGCACTCTACCACTGAGCTAGACCACCACCCATAATATACAAGTTATTTAAATAAAGTATTATTTTCCCCTGTATACAAAGGTGGCATACCATCAAAACTGTTACATTTCAAAGAAACCTGGCAGAGTTTTCAATTCCTCACATGGCTTAGGTTAAATTTTATTTTACACATACAACCACATGTTCGCATAGCCACCATATTCATCCCTCTGGGTATGCAGAGAGAGGAACCAAATCTCTACTCTTTCCTGCTAAAATAAATGTCTTTCCCTAGATAATGCTGTGGACTGAAATGATCCACGGAAAAGAAATACTAGCATCATCAATGCTCACATTTAAATTGATTTCTTCGATGGAAACAGGCACGACCAACACATTAAGACTGGCTGCCCAAAGGTCAGTCCCCACATTTCTGTCTAGCATTTATCAGGCTTTTCCCATGGCCTCCCCTACTCAGGTTCTCTTTTTCCAGAAATTTCATGAAGATTAGGGAAAAACTAAAATGAGAAGAGGAATCCTTTGTTAGATTTACATAGTATCTTTCTTTTCAGAGTTCAAAAGAAAACTAGAGGGTCAAACTGCTGATGACTTGAGAGGGTACTATACAAGTACAGCTTAATGGTCATTACCCTAGTTATGCAAAAACACATTTTCTGGAGTATGTGTAACTTAAAACTAAAGCAAAATGTTCACTGTTACTTTCAGTTTTTAGGTTAAGAGAGGGGTCAAACAAACAGCACCTAAACCTGTATAAAAGAAAAAAAAAAGGCACAATTCTTCAATTATCCAGACTAAAATAATTTTCTTCAATACCTGTTTTTGTTACTTGAGGTAGACATAGGGCACAGCTGGAATACACTGTAACATGGGATAGAAAGCAGATGCTACTCCACCAGAATGTCAGACCTTTCTCCCCCAAACTGCTTCTCTCTTCTAAACTTCTTGGTCCCTTGGCTTAATTTTACTACAGTCCCAGGGTTGGGGATTTAGCTCAAGTGGTAGAATGTGAGGCCCTGAGTTCGCCCCTTGGCCTTCCTACTTTCTAATGTACTCACTTATTCTTAATTCACTCCTATCCTGTCTGATGTCTGTTAGTAAAAATAGCACTTCATGCTAAATTTTCTTAAATATTTAGACATTCAAACCAAACATGATCTCCCCCTTCTCTAAATCATAGAAATTATTTTTTAGAGTGGACCTTATTTCTGCCCTGTATTTATCACATATAACTACTCATATAGCTAAGTTACCATCCTAAATGAAAAGTTCAACAGCACATTATTCTCAGGGTCCAGCAAAACCCTTATATATAGTAGGCAAGCAATATTTTTTTGGAAAAAAAAAAAAGGAACTGATTTAATTCCCTTGATACAAATAACTCATAAAAACTTTCAGGGTACACTTAATTTGTCAATGTCTACAACTGATTTCCAGGTTCTTGTTTTAAAATCTTTCCCAAGAATGACTCATCCTTTGGTGGAAAAATTCAGATAAAAAAAGTATATAGTATGTTATAATCAGTTCCCAAGCCCCTCTACCGTCTTCAGAATGAACAGTGATAAACTGTAGCTGAAGCCTGTAAAGAGATCTGCCCTACATCAGTCAAGACAGCCACAGAGAAACACATTTCCTCTTTCCTCCCTTGATTTCAGGAATACTGCTCCCACACATGCCAAGTAAATACTAGCTGTCAGTTCTATAAATCATAAGCATGTTTAGTTGTTTGGATATGTATTTGGCTAAGGTTTAAAGTAATTTAAAAATACTATGTTTAATATAAAGATGGAGGTAGTATTCCTTACCTGACTCAAAGGTCGCACCTGACAGCAAGAGCTGGAGTTAAAAGACAATCACAGTAAGGACAAGTGAAAGTGTAACAGACATATAGGACATACAGGCAGATTTTACCTCTAACCAAGAATTCTGTGATGTAATTCATTAAATCTAATTTCACTCACTTGTCCCCAAAGTTTAAGACTCAATCCTAAAAGGCACCAGACATGATATTACCATTAACAATTTCTAACTTGCTATAAAAGTTTTAAATTTTAAGGAGAAACTAATGCTAACTCATTAAAAGGGAAGGCAGAAAGCAGAAGTATTACTTTACTGCTGTATCCTCAAAATAGAACAATACTTGGAACACTACAAGAGAGCACTGTCTATAGACTAAATAAATGACAGAAAATCTCTTAAGCCTTTATCAAAGTGAAATGCACTGGTACCTTGGTTCACAAACTTAATTCTCTCTACAATTTGGGTCGCAAACCGAATTGGTCACAAACCAAATCAAATTTCCCCGTAAGGTCAACAATGAACCTAACCATTCACTCTGATTTGGTTCATGACCAATTCGGCTTGGGACTGGAATCGTGGAAAGAATTAAGTTTGCCGATCAAGGCACCACTGTAATAGTGTAGTTGACATTCCATATTCGTGGTTTTCCACATTCATGGATTTAAGAAACAACAGACTGAAAATATTCAGGAGGAAAAACTCCAACTGAGCTGAATATACAAACTTTTTGGTCATCATTTCCTAAATAATACAGTACAACAACTATTTATATAATCTCCACTGCATTAAGTATTACTACACAATGAGATATGATTCAAAGTCTATGTGAGGATATACACAGGTTATCTGCAAATATTGAAGCCATTTATATAATTAGACAGTCTCAAATTTTTTGGAGGGGAGGTGGTCCTGGAACCAACTCTTCATGGACATGATGAACAACTGTACTGCTACTATTTGTTCATCACATCCAGGATGTGGCATTTGGTCAAACTGTTGGAACCACGTTTCCTCCTCCTTTATCACTCACCTATCTATATGTGGACATACATAGTCCAAGCATTCAATGAACTGTTTACTACTTACTAGCCGATATAGAGAACCACAGAGAAAACCAGCATTTTGAGTAATACAAACTGGTTCTAGAGCTTGTTTGTAACCAATTAACAAGCTCCGTCCTTGGTAAGTCACTCATTATGTTTACCATACATTATTCCTAACTGTAAAAATAGCACCTTGTAACACTGAAAACTAATATTTCAGCAACAGAAAACATTCTGAGAAATTACTGTAGAAAACAACAGAAACTAGAGAAAAAGGAATAAAAATTTTGAAAGCTACTTGGGCTCTGGGGAGAAGACTGCCATAACTAAGAAACTTAACACTGCTCTCTTATTTTTTAAAACACCAAGAAAAGCACGTAATTTAGAAGGATTAGTACTCAACTCTGTTGGTAAAGTTTCGCTGCAAAAACATGGAAAATATCGTATAAATTTAGTAAAAATTTTTAAAAACAAGTTTCACAGCAGTATTAGTATTCACTTCCTTTGTAAAAACACAGGATAGTCGAAAAACAGCCTTTCCAATAAATACGGCAGAAGCAACAAGGGATCACATACAAAAGACTATGGACCTTTACCTTATAAGATACAAACAACTTAAAAAAAAAATACACACACACAACTAACTCAAAGTGGATCACAGACCTACCTAAATGTAAGAGCTAAAAGTATCAAACTCTTGGATGCACAGAAGTAAATTATTCACAACCTTGGGGTTAGACAATGATTTCTTGTGCAATGACACAAAAAAGAAAAAACAAGATAAAATGCACTACAGTCACATGTTATAGATGAGAATACATTATAAAAGATGTGCCATTACACTCTTGTTCTCATGCAAACATTCTGCAGTGGGGGCAAACCTATGGCATGCATGCTGCAGCGAGCTAGCTATTTCTATCATTGTACTTACACAAACCTAGATGTACAGATCACTCATCAATGTGGGCTCTTGATGTAATCAAGACACTAACATAAGGATAAATGTAAGGATGCTGCCGATGTGACATGGCACTTTTTTTTTTTAACAATAAATTCTTCAGTGAACAGAAGAATGTTCTAACAGAAAAGTATAATATAGTGCTGGGGATTTAGCTCAGTGGTTAGAGTGCTTGCCTAGCAAGCACAAGGCCCTGAGTTCGATCCCCTACACCAAAAAAAAATAAATAAATAAAATAAAATAAAAGTATAATATAGTAAATGTGTAAGTCAGAAACACAGTTGTTCATTATCAAGTACTATGCATTGCACATAATTCTCTGTGCTGTATTTTTTACAAACCTAGTAACACAGTAGGTTTGATAACAGCAGCATTCACACAACAAAGACAGACATTATGGTACAAAGCCACAATGCCTATGATATTACTAGGTGATAAAAAATTTTCGGCTTCACTGCAATCTTATGGACCACTGTTGCATGTGAGGTCCAGCTTTGATCAAAATGTCTTTACGTGTGACTATAAATCAAAATGTGAAATTTTTGTGCTGCAACAAACACTTCCAAAGGCCATGAAAATACAATCTACAGGCCAGTGTAGTGGTGCATACCCATAATCCTACACTCAAAAAAGGATGAGGCAAGTTTAAAGCCAATCCACAGTGGGTTCGAGGCCAGCCTGGAAACCTATTTAACCATTTTTCCTATATATACATATGTATGATAGACCAGAATTTATAAATTATTAAGAGATTAATAATAAGTAAAATAAAACAATGTAGTAAGTTATGTAAATTTGGTATCACTCTCAAAATATCTTATAGAACTGCACCCTCCCTTCCTGTGATGATGTGAGATTATACAATGCCTACTGATGAGACAAGCAAGATGAGTGACAGGGACATTGTAACATGCCCTAAAGCTACTACTATGATCCTTCTGGTGTTACATCAGAAAAAGTCATCTGACTGCAAGTAACAAGCAATGTTGAAAAGTAAAACCTTGGACAAGGGGAGACTACTGTGTATGCCTCATTCTGTTTATCCATTTATGTGCTAAAGGACACTTGGATTATGTCCACTGACATATTTCTGTGATGACCAACCTTTAGGAGACACCCAGTTACAAAAAATTAGATTATGCTAACAAAACTTCCACAACTCTGAATACATGAAAGCCAATGAGCTATATTCTTTTGAGTGAATTATATGGTATACGAATTTATTTCAATTAAAGTTGTTTTTTAAAAACCAAATGGCTTTATTATTTATGTTACATGGGAGGATAAAATAAAATGAAACACAGCCTAGCAAAGTACCTGGACATACTGAGAAAAATAAACATTAGCCCCAAACCCCACTCACATCATCATTTTAAAGTATTTTCAGTATCCAAACACTGTAAATGTACAGTATCATTTTATATGCTTTCTCTAATAAGTATTCTAAATAGGAATGAAAATCTTTTAATACATGATCTAGCCAAAAACTGCCTTAAGGATCACTCAAGTGAGAAAAGCACTCAAAATTTCATCTTCATTAATACATAGTAATTGTTTCAATAATCAGAAATTATATTTTGTAAGCTGGGTGTGGTGGTCCACATCTGTATTCTCAGCACTCTGGGAGGCTAAGGCAGGAGGATGTAAGTTTGAGCCCAGCTGCAGCAAATTAGCAAGACTGTCGCAAAATAAAAAAGAAAAGGGCTGGAGATGTAGCTCAGAGCAAAAGTTCCGGGTTCAATTCAATTCCCAGTGTCACCCCGCACCACACCTCCCCCAAAAAGAGGAGGAAGGAAAGGAAAGGGGAAAAATATATATTCATAGCTTAAGAGAAATGAAAAGCAACCCTGGCCTATGAACCAGCAGTGAAAGTGACTGACAAAAACCATGACTTTCTATTAATTATATACTTTATCCCACACCAACCTTTTCTTTTGTGAACTTTTGAGTCATAAATAATCTAGATGAAGTAAAGCTTCCTTTCTTTGCTTTTAATCAACTGTTCGAAAAATTTGGTCTTGCACCAGAATCACCTAAAGGGCTTGCTTGTTAAAACAGACCATTAGGAGTCAGGCCTGGTGGTGTAGGCCTGTAACCCTAATACCTGAGAGGCTGAGGCAGGACAATCACTGCAAATATGAGGCCTGCCTGGGCCACATGCACAGTGAGTTCGAGGCCAGCCTGAACTACAAAGTGAGACCCTGTCTCATAAAACAAAAATAAAACAGACCATTAGTTAGGCTCTATTCCCCGGAGTTTCTGGTTCGGGTTTGGGGTGATGGCCAGAACGTGCATCCCCTGCAAGTTCCTGAGTGATACTGTTGAATTCTGCTGGTCTGAGGACCATCCTGAGAACAAGTGGTCAAGCAGAGCAAAGTTAAATGGCAAATGTAAAGGTCTAGATAAAATTTTAAAAACTGGCATTATAATTATGGCACTCTAATGAATATTTAGGCATGAACAGTTGAAATTAGAAGGTTTTGCCTGTGTTATTTTTTAAAAACATAAAACAGAAACCATTTGCTTAGAGTTCACTATGCAGCTCAATATCTAGTTTAAAGTTTAACATGTATAATCTCTTAAAATTTCTAACTCTACTACAAAAGGCACTCGTCCTCCCCCCACTTTGCACTGGGGACTGAATCCTGGGCTCACATATTCTAAGTATGACATCCCTACCTCCCCAAACCAGTCTCTTCTCTTTGCTTGTGTATATTCACTAGCACTCTCACTCTTGGCATGCTTGCTCTCTTGTGCACTCTACCTTTGGGAGGTGCTGGAGATTGAACCTTGAGCCTCATCCCAATGCTAGAGAAGACTTTAACCACTAAACTCCACCCACAACCCATGTTGCCCAACAAGTACATGGTACATTTTTCACTATGAAAATATTTTATAGAAACATGAATGAGAAATGCGGAAGCCTACACAAAAAGGGACACATAATTTTAGATAGTTCTGGAGTGAGAATCACTATGCTTAAGAGTTACTATAATGAGCTAAATATCTGCAAAATGATTTAACTGCTTGTCTTCCTTCTCCATTCTCCTAAGTGCATACACATGTAAGATTCATTTTACAGTACCAACTTCATTATGGTAAGAACCTAGAAAAAAACATACCTGTTGCCTAAATGATGGCATTCTAAACTGTCCCAATCTTTGCTGCCCCTCCACAATGCCCTATCCGATGTATTTCAAGTAGCCTCCTTACTGCCCTTACCATAATTCAGTAATGGCCATGGTGCCTCTGCAATCCAGCTATTAACATTAGTGTGCCACATCTAGATGAATGTCAAATGTCACTAACAATATATCTCACCATTCTACTGATGATGGCTCAACTTCCTGTCACATGAAAGTGTTCAGTACAATCCCTAAACCAGGTGTGAGCAAACCACAAAAGAAACTTATCTTGGAGAAGGATACAAGTTTGATGAAGACACACAAGAATTCCATCATTCTGAACCCCTAATTAATTTCTATGTGTTAAATGTCAAGGATGGTTAAAGGATCAGAAATTCAGATATAGTAGTTGCAGAACAGTGATTGATTCTTTATTTATAAAAATAGACAAGGTATGTGGATATTAAACTATGTGCATTTCCCTTTAAAGACTAAATTACAAGCGGTGCACATATTTTAAATTGAGAATTTACCTGGTACTCTGAACTGAAAATCCTTTTACATTCCCACTCATGAATGTATAAAATCTGGTGAAACAAATGCATTAAACCCAGTAAGTCCTGGGATAGAGAGTCCATATTTAAACATGAAGGATATCCTGTAGAACATGGTCTGCTTCACAGAACCCTGTATCTCAGAGCCAAGAAAACCACCAAAGTGCTCCTCTCTTTCCTCAGGATTGCCTGTATTCCTAAATCGAAGTGTCTCTAGGGGGAGCAAGGGGCTGTTTAGCGGCCTACACCAAATTCTTCTTAGCATTAGTTTACAAAGGGCCTCTCTTACTATAAGCTCAAAAGTATTCTATTGGGCTTACTGTGGAAACACTATGTGAAAGTCAGAAAAAGTAAGCAATTTTCAACCTAAGACTCCAGGAAAAAAAAAAAAAATAACTGGAATACAATTATAATTGTGGCTCTTTGTTGTTAAAAGTTAAAATTCATCATATTATAGTGATACATGTATACACATGTTTACAGCAGCACAATTTACAACAGCTAAGTCTTGGGAAAAGCTTATACGCCCACCACCAGATGAATGGATAAAGAAAATGTGGTATTTATACTTAACAGAGCACTATTCTGTCATAAAGAAGGATAAACCTGAGACATTTGTAAGTAAATGAATGCACCTCAAGACCATAATATTAAGTGAAATAAATAAGACACACAAGTTTAAATATCACATGGTTTCTCTTATATGAGAAACTCAAAATATAAGGACCAAAAGAAAGGATAAAGAGTAGGAAGTAGGTGGATATTTTTCAAATGGGAAGGAGAACAAGAGATGGAGAGTGGAAGGGATTTAAAAGAAGAGAATGGAACAAAAAATGGTAATACGGCTTTTTAATATGGGAAGGGGAAAAAGAGGTCAAGGGAGCAAGGAGGGACGGGAGGGTTAAGGGGACAAAAAAGAATTAACATGTTATGCACATGCACGAACTCACAATAAATGTAGTCATCATGTACTACATTTACTAGTAAAAATAAAATTAAAATTTAAAAACAGAGCTTTATAGTTTAACTACATGAAAAGAATAAGTTAAAAAATAATAACAAATAGCACTTTCCATCCTTTCCAAACTTTGCACCCACCCTTTCTAGACCTTTTACAGACTGAACATGTTTTCCTAGGTACCTTAAAATTTGAACGGAGACATCAACTTGCTTTGGATCACCAAGCAAGGAAATCCTCACAGTTTCACTCTCTTCTGCAAAGATGACTGACCAGTTAAAGAAAAACTAAATAAACTGACCAATCTGCAAATATATCATATTAAAGCAGAGTCTCTAGAGTTTACAGATAATCTGTTTCTGCATTTGGGTTTAAAAGGCCAATTGCACAGGCACAAAATGGGGAAGACCTTGTGGGAAAATGAAAAGATTTTAAAAGCAGGTTGGATGAGGCTGCCAAAAATAGTTAAAAGCACAATAATGACAGCAATGTTATTCAGAATGGAGACAATAAAGAGGACTACTAGAATCTGTAATAATCAAGCCACAGTTGTCTCACAGAGCAATCTACATAGAAACACAAAGGCAAGTAACAAGAACGGTACATCAGATCTAAAAACGGTTAAAAGAAACCAGGTGTAGTGTAGGGTGTGGGGGTGGGGTGGGGTGTGTGTGTGTGTGTGTGTGTGTGCGTGCGTGCGTGTGTGTGTGTGTGTTTTGAGACAAGGACTTGCTTTGTAGCCCAGGCTGGCCTCAAACTTGTGGCGATTCTCTGGCCTCAGCCTCCTGAGTGCTGGGATTACAGGTGTGCACCACCATGCCTGGCTCAAGTATATTTAAACAAAAAAAAAAAGGACATAACATTCATTAAATAAAGGATCTAGATTAAAATGTTATTTACAGCTGTGCTCACACAGATCTATTATCCAGGCTACTCAGGAGGCTGAGGCAGGAGGATCATAAATTCAAAGCCAGCCCAGGTATCAGCGAGGTCCCATGTCAAAAAACAATAAAAACACCATTTGTACTGTCAGCATTTTTTCAACTTACCAAATACATGCAAGTATACAATTATATGTAATTATGAACTGCTTATCAAAAATGAATTCTCAATACTACTTATAATTACAATTTTAGAACAGAAAAATGACTAAGTAAATGAAGCAAATCAGATTTTTCGCCATTTGCCAGGCCACATTTGTATGAAAAAAGGCCAAAATAGTCAAGAATACTCTTATATAACTAAGACTAAATGAATATAAAGAAAACTAGCCAACCAGTATTCTGAATAAAGATATTCTTTGTAAAGTAATACATAGGTTTAATGCAACTTCAAAAGTCTCAAAGTGAAGTAATACAAAAATAAGTTCTTGAGACACAGGTCAGCTATTTGGGAAACAGCTAGAGAGGATTTAGTTCCTCATAATGAAACAACCTAATCAAGTTCATAAAATAACTAACTGGTTAAACTGGTGCACAGTCTTGTAACAGTCAGAGATTCTTCACATGTACTAATCCTAAGAATACATTGGAAAATTCTCTATCAGATGAATTTGGTAGTCTTAAGACAGTTTACCTAAATAAAATCTAAATATTTCTTTTTTTAAAACTAAAGATCCAGTGAACTAAGAAATGTTGCTTCAAATCAGAATGACCTGGAAAAGCATACATGCTGGATGCAAAAATATGATCCAACTTAGAAAAAAGAATGTGCTCAAAATGCAATAGAAAAGAACAAATAGGTTTTGTATTGCTAGTTTAAAAAACTGTGAACATGCTTAAATTAAGAAGTAAAAAACCTCAACAGATACTATGGAATGACATTACCTATGTAACGACATTATCTTCTTTAACCAACTTAAAAAATTTCAAATGTTTATAAAAAGCAAAAATATGGGTCAGCACAAGCAGCAGTCTAGGGTAAAATTTAGCTGTTTTCCAAATGAGGCAACAGCTGGTAACAGAAGGATACACGGCTTTTCCATCTTCAAATAAATTGTCTTCTTTTAGTTTAAAAAAAAAAGAGGAGGAGGATACATGACAGTGCAAAGATCAAAAATATTCAAATCACAAGGCAAAGTATTCTACGTTCATTAAAACCACCCTAGTACTTGCAAAAATACAGATTCCAAATTGAGGATGTGAATTTAGGGTAGAAATAACTTTGGCCTTGTGTAGCTGTACAACATGAAGAATTACATATTCTGTCCGTGCCCTGGTTTTGTCATGGTAAAACAAGAGTAGTGGAAATACAATCTTACGGAAAAGTCCTAAAGCCCTGAAGGTGACTGGTGTATAAAAAGTGCTTAGCAGCTGGGCATGGTGGCACTGGCCTATAATCCCAGCACTCTAGGAAGCTAAAGCAGGAAGATTAAAAGTTCACATCCAGCCTGGGCTATGTAGCAACTTAATGAGACCCTGTTTCAAAATTTAAAAATGGGCTAGGGATGTAGGTCAGTGCAAAGGACCTGGGTTCAATTCCCAGAGGTCAAAAAGAAAAGTTACAATAGCAGCAATCAGTGGGAAATTTCTGTATTTTAACTATTTAATGCTTCTGACCTTAATAAAGAGTACCAAGAAGACAAACTTTAGACCTTGTTTCATCATTCTATTCCTTCCCCCAGAATCATTCTCCCAAAAGTAGTAGCTTTTTTTAAAAAAGTTGAAGGCCACGTACATGACATGAAAAGAATGGAGTAGAAAGACACATATCAATATTCTTTTAAATCTTAAGGACAACTGAAGAATTTTACACATTTTAGGGATTAAAATTTAAATAATATACATTTTGGTATGTTCACACATATAACTAACATCTGGCTAGACCATTTAAAAAGAAAAAACAAAAAGATTACTTCTAACCATGGAGGGGGAGCAACGTATTTTTCATGAAAAGCAGGAAAAACGCATTACTTGCAAAGATCAGAGCTCTAAACCAATATTTAACATAAAGTCTTTTTACGGACCCCCATAAAAATGGCTTACAATTAAAATTCTATCACAAATCATCATCCTCAATCACTGACATTAAAAAAAAAAAAACACAACAAAAAATAAGAGCCAGATCTGGTAGTGCACACCTTAATTCCAGTTATTCAAGATGCTGAGGCAGGATGGCAAGTTGGGAGGCCAACTTGTCTAAAAATGAACTTAAAAAGAGTGTCTGCATAGCAAGGGAAAGGCATGGATTCAAACCCCAGTACAATGAGATTGTCCCTAGACTCCCAATCAGTTTCCAAGTTCAATACAAAGTATTGTCTCTTTTTGTACTTGGGCTTATTGCAGTTCTGGCCTTCATTTCACCTGTTACAAAGGCACAGGTTCAGACCCTAGGCAGAACAAAGAACAGGATTTCAGTTTCAGTCCCTCTAATTCAGGGAATGGGCAAACTTCTGTAGAGGGACAGATGGTAACTGTTTTAGGCTTTGGAAACCATAAAGTCTCTGTCTCAGCTACTCAACTCTGCCCCTGAAGTATTAAACAGCTATAGAGATATTTGAGCGAGCTGAATATGGCTGTGTTTCAATAAAACTTCATTTACAAAAAATAGCCCTGGGTGGGACTTGGCCTATGGGGAACGGTTTGCTGATCCTGCTAATACAACTAGCTAACACCAACCTCCTAAATTCCACTATAGATTGTGATTTCTGATCAAAATTCCCTTTCTTTATAAAACAGAGCTAAACAGTCCTTAGCCTGATATTCAAGAGCTTCCTCCATAACTGGTCTAATCTTCCATGGTTATCTCCCTCCCCTACCCTACATTCCAAATTGCATTCTGTAATTGTGGGCCCTTATATTGCTCCAATTCCAAGTTTTTACTCAACTTACATAAACAATGCCCTTTATTATTTCCCTCTAAACACTTTAACCTCTCTCTTGCTTCCCCCATTCCCCATCTAAAAGTAGAACTAAATCCTATCTGCCCTCAAAAACCCCCCTTTTCCAAGAAACTCTTCCATAGCACATCATTCCTATCTTTTGTGACAATGATTGCTTTGTTATCTCTTACCACAAGCAACTGAGTAACCATCTTGACTCTCCTTAGCCTGTGGACAGAATCTATTTGAGTCATTTCTATTTCTCATAGCACATAACACTCAACAGACAGAAACAGGTATTATTTCAAATAAAACATTTTTACAATTAAAACTTTTTATGTAACGCAGCACTTTTAAGAAGATAAGCCTGATGCCTTTTAATATTATGTTGTCTAAAAACTAGTGACACTGGCACAACAAATTATGCCTTCAAAAATTAGGCTCAATTTCATTATTCAGAGGACAGGATGGTAAAACAGGAAAAACAAAAAGGTCTACATGCTAATCCTGATTCTGCCTCTACTGCTGAGTCTCTATTTATACTTTATAAACGGGGGTAATACTACCTACCTGGGGAGAATAACTGCTTACATGTAACAAGCATATTTAATTATTACATATTATGACTTCTACAGATACAACTTTGACAACATCTGTCTAAATCTATTCTGTCAAGAGAAACTGCTAAGTATCTTTTGCTCTGTATTATGAATACAGAGAAAAGACACGGATGGTCCCTCACAGAGAAATTCTATCTGATGTAGATCCTTTCACACAAGTACTATATAACGTACTTGGAGTTTGAACTTTCCAGCAATTTCTGGAAAGATGAGAGCTCAAGATTATTTCTAGATTACTTTAAGCACGAAGTTTATATTTACTACTACTAATAAAGTTCCTATCAAATTAAAATATCAAGGGTCTTAAAACATACATGGGCTCTCTAACTTTATCTCCACATCTTCTACACTCTGGCCTTCCAGCTGAACTCAATCCAACAAACCCAGCTGAATCTTAAGGTCTCACCTCAAGACATTTGTAATAGTTCTCTTCACCAAGAATGCTCTTCCTCAGGATATTTAAAGGTCACCCTCCCTCACACTTCATACAGATCTCAGTTTACAAGGCATACCCTCAGAGAGGCTTTCCCTAAAACATAACTCTCATAACAACCACTTTCAATTTCCTTACAATCTTTTTATAGCACTTGGTAAATGGCCTTTGGTCACTTACTCATTACCTGTCTTATTAGGATAAAATCCCATGGAAATAGTAATTTCTTACTGGCAGTTGTATCCCTAGTAACTACCATAGCACCCAGATAATACTGAGAACATGATATATTTTTATAAACTGTTAAGTGAATAACATACAAGTGATGAAAAAAGTCCTTCATCTCTGTAAATTACATTGTTACTTTGGGGAAAAAGGAAGGCAGTGGGGAATCAAACCCAGGTGCTTCAGGCATGCTATGGAAACACTGTACTTTGGAGTGATACTCCTGCCCCGCCCCTTCTTTTTTGGACAAGGTCTTGCTATGTTTATGTTGCCCATGGTGGCCTTGAACTCACTACTCACTCCTGCTTCAGCCTCCCAAATAGGTGGAATTACAGGTGTATGTGCCACTGACTCTATTACATGGTTTCTTAAATGCAAACATTTCCAATTAAATCTATCATGTCAAAACTACGCACTACCTGTAGAACAAGGGTTTTTAATTTTGAACTTTAAAGAGTAATTAAACTCATTGTTTTTGAAAGAAAATCTAAAGCTTTTCTCTAAAGGATCCCAATCTCAAAAGCATCTTAGAGCAGTGATTTACAACCCTGACTACACCCTGGAATCGCTAGGAGAATTTTAAAAACATAAATTCCTGGGTCCAGGTAGGTGGGCATTGAAGTGCACTCCTGTAGTTCCAGCTACACAGGAGGCTGAGGCAGGAGGACCGCTTGATCTCATGAGTTGGAGGGAAAACACCCCCCCACTCCCCGCCCCTTTATGCCCATCTCAAAAAACAAAAAACCCCTAGAGGCCTGGATGCTACCCCACAGATCATGCTTTATTATGGTCAATGGTACAGCCATAGCACTTTTTTCCCCAATCAAGCAAGATTTTTCTAATGTATATCAAAACATGAGAGCCATGAATTTCAAAGCAAATGTTAACTAGATCATGCTTTTCAAAGTCACTTATATATGAAATAAAACAAAATCTGAAAGCAGAGTTCTGAAAAAACTGACATCTCTAGCACATTAATACACAAATTCCTGAATAATTCTATGCCATAAAAACTTTCTAAGAGGGGCTGGGGATTTAGCCCAGTGGTCATAGCACCTGCCTTGTAAGCACAAGGCCCTGAGTTCGATCCTTAGCACCAAACAAAACAAAACAAAACCTTTCTAAGCAAAGTTCAATATCTTCACCTGCACTCAAATACTAATCTGCCACTGTTTAGATTTTCAAACTTACCCCAGAACACAAATTTTATTTTTCTTCTTCTTCTTCTTTTTTTTTTTTACAGTGGTGGGGAATCAAACTCAGGGCCTTGTGTTTGCTAGGCAAGCACTCTACCACTGGGCTAAATCCCCAACCCATATTTTTCATTTAAAACACATATTTCAGGGCTGGGGATTTAGCTCAGTGGTTAGAGTGTTTGCCTTGCAAGCACAAGGCCCTGAGTTTGATCCCCAGCACCAAAAAATAAATAATAAATAAATAAATAATAAATAATAAATAAAAAACCACATATTTCAGACAAAAATTCACTTCTTAACACTGTAGATTATGAAAACCAAAAAATACCAAGAGATGGACAAAATATTTTTGAAAAATAACCAAGGGACTTTATTACAACTATAAAGACCTTTGTAATTTTATTTAAAAAAAAAAATCTCTGAAGCCAGGGATGATGGCACAGACCTGTAATCCCACTACTCAGGAGGCTGAGGCAGGAAGACCATGAGTCCAAGGACAACCTGGGCTACATAACAAGTTTTGGACTAGCCAGGTCACACAGCGCCTGGTGTGGTAGCACATACCTGTAATCCCAGCCCTCTGGGAGGCTGAGGCAGGAGGATCACAAGTTTGAACACAGCCTAGGCAACTTTGGGAGACACTGTCTCCTAGGAAGGGGGCTGGAAGGCTTGGGGCTCAAATTTAAACCCAGTAACAGCAAAAATAATACCACACAAACAAAGTAGGGGTTTGAAAATAGTATTTCCACTAATTAATTTTTCCCTCTACTAATACTGACAACAGACACAAAGGAGGGGGAATGTCAGAGAGTGTGCCAAATGGGTTTGAAAGAACAGGTGTCAGAGTGATAGTAGCAGATTTCACTAAGTCCAGCAAGCAAACATCAAGTAATGAGGCAGTTCACTGACACCAACCTAGAGCATTACAAGTTACTGGTTTTTACAGTCCCATCTAAGGAACTCTTCTTAAAAACTGGCAAGATAGAGCGTAAATCAACAAAAGCTAGTTATTTGTTGAATAAATCAATCCGGTAATGATGAAACCCATAGTGATACAAAAAATTTCAAATATTATTCAGATACTTAGAATAACTAAGGACTCATTCCACCTACCCTCTATCTTAACTCTTGGCTGTATAGAGGTATCTGCTGACATGAACCAGAAAGTCGTGAGCAGACTTCAAACAGACTGTTAGAAACACACACACACTTGGAGACAGTACTGTATACTATCTATCTATATATGTGTATGTGTATGTGTGTATTTTTACCCCAGTTGCACAATAAACAGTTCTGAGAATCAACAAACGGGATCATATCAAATTAAAAAGATTTGGCACAGCAAAAGAAACAACCAACAGAGTAAAAACTACAGAATGGAAAAAAAAAAAACTGCCAGCCATTCCTCAGACACAGGACTAATATCTAGAATATATAAAGAACCTAAAATAATTAGACCTCCCAAAATAAGATTCAAACAATGTGCAAGGGAAATAAACAGACTCTGTGAAGAAGTACAAATGGCCAATTAATACATGAAGAAATGCTCTACATGCTGGCCATCAGAGAAATGCAAATTAAAACAACACTGAGATTCCATCTTACTCCACAAAGAATGGCCATCATCAAGAAATCAAGTAACAAATACTGGCTAACCTCTACACTTGGGAGGCTGAGGCAGGAAAACTGCAGGTTCCTGGGGCCAGCCTAGGCTACATAGTGAGTTCAAGGCCAGTGTGAAATACACAGGGAGACACTGTTTAAAAAAAAAAAAAAAAAAAGAAAGAAAGAAAGAAAAGAAAGGAAAAGCAAAGCAAAGCAAATACTGGTGAAGCTGCTGGGGCTGGGGTACTTCTAAACTGCTGGGGAAAACATAAACTAGTACACAAGCACTAAGGAAATTGGTGTGGCGATTTCTCAAAAGACAAACTAGAAATTCCATTTGATCCAGCTATTCTCCTTTTAGGTATCTTCCCAGAAAAATAAAAGACATCATATTACAGTGATATATGCTTACCCATATTTATAGCAGCCCAATTAATAATTGCCAAATCTTGGAAGCCACCTCTATGTCCATCTGTAGATAAATGGATATAAAGAAAATGTGGTATTTACATACAATATACTACTACTCTGCCATAAAGAAAGATAAACTTGAAACGTTTGTAGGAAAACAGATGTACCTTGAGACCATACTGTCAAGGGAAATAAATCAGACACACAAGCTTAAATATTGCATGATTTTTCTTATATGAGAAACCCAAAATATAAACAAACAGCAAAACAAAAGATAATACCAAGCAGGGAGACTGATCATTCTCAAAAGTGAAGGGGACCAAGAGATGGAGAGAGAGAAGGGATAGGGGATGAAAAAAGGAATCAAGATGTGTTATGTACATATACCAACTTCACACAAGAAATATGTTATGGCTTGTGTTTAGATGTCCGCTCCAAGGGGCTGGGGATTTAGCTCAGTGATTAGAGTGCTTGCCTTGCAAGCACAAGGGCCTGAGTTCGATCCCCGACACCACAAAAAAAAAAAAAAAAAGAAAGAAAAAAAAATAGATGTCCGCTCCAAAACCTCAATACAGTCACAGGTAGAGCTTTTCAGAGGTGGCTGGATCTAGAGTGTATGACTGATTCATGGTGCAATGACAGGATTAAAGATACTAGCGTTAAGTGTGTATGATTATTAAAGTAGCCCACAGATTGGTCTGGTACCCGCCGTAAGCCTGGTAGCCTAAGTATTTAAAATACAAAAGGGGGAAAAAGAAGCTGCTGAGGTCCCTTGCTGTGTTCTTTGCTACCTTCTTCCCGCCATGTACTGTTTCTCCTCTGAGATGCCTGTCTGCTATGCCACCCTGCCTTGGAGCCAGCCAATTACAGACTGAAATCTCTACAAAGTGTAAGCCAAAATATATCTTTCCCCCTTTAACTTTGGGTGTTAAGTATTTTGTCTTAGCAACAAAAAAAGTAACAAAGACAGAATGTAAACATTATGTACTACAAATATATACAAAAGGGAGTGGGAGATTAAGGGATGGGGGAGGGGAAAGGGAGGGAAGGGAAAGATTTTAAAAAGTAATTAAAATGCATTACGCACATGTACCAACTCCCCAGAAGGAATGCAAACATTATGTACTAAAATATGTAGTACTTAAAAATTTTTTAAAATGTATTTTTTACTATGTCCACAGATACTGAAAGTCCCCTACCCTTGGTACTCTTTCAGTATACTAGACAGTTCTATAAAATCAGACAAGAAAAAGAAACTAAAAATTAAAAATGTTACTATCTGTCACTAGATTTCTGTTGAGCTAGCAAAATTAAAATCAAAGAGAAATAAGTTCAAAATCTGTTAAGCATAATAAAATTTGGTAAGGAGGCTAAACATAAAATCAACACACACAAGTCAGTGTTCCCTTTCATCTACTAACAATAAAAAATCTCATTCCTCATAGCATTAAAAACCTGCAAAATGCAAAGAAATGAGAGAAAAACACAAAAACTAGAGAAAGAAAAGTACAAATGTTACTCTAGAAATTAAGAACTTTGGAGGGAAAATATTATAACTCTGGAAGACCTAATGTCACTATGTCCTATTTCCAAACTAATGTATACATTCAAAGCAATCTCAGTTCAAACCCCAACATGATATGAGTCAACAAATTCATATAGCTAAAATTCATATGGAAGAAGAAAATGGTCATAAATAATATCCTCACAAATACATACAATTTGAAGTACAAGAAGAGTGAAGTTACCCTATCATAGTTATGGTAAATCGTACATGTTATATATAGTATGGATACAGTATAAAGTACTGTACATGTACGATGGTAAATCATACATGTTATATAAAGTATGGATACAGTATAAAGTTTTAGTAATTCAGTGTGATAGTAATGCAAGAATTGATAATGGATCAATGAAACAGAAAACAGTAACATGGATTTAGATCAAAATAAAAGTGCCATATCTAATACAGAAAAAGAATAATCTATTTAACATATTGTTTAGGAACAACCGTTATCCACGGGGGAGAGGCTTAAAATCTTATTTCAAATCGTACATAAAAAAGCCAAAGAGCTAAACAAAAAAGGTTTAGGCAGTCACCCTTCCTTTGGAGCACTCTTCTACAACAAAGAGTCCCTTCATTCCAAATAATTTTTATCCCCTTAGTTCTCCTTTCTAAACACTGATGTTTCTTCTTACCATTTTCATTTGTAGTAATTTTGGCCAAATTTTCTAGGATCAAAATCCAGTTACATCGTCACAGTGTTTAATCAGATTTGGAGTCAAGACTTCTCCTACTCCTCTAGAAGAGTGAAGCAAGAGGATCACAACTTTAATCCTAGCCTGGGCAACAACAGCAAGATTCTGTTTCAAAATTTTAAAAAGGGCTGGGGATGCAGTTCAGTGCAAAGGCCGTAGGTTCAACTCCCAGTATTACTAAAAAAAGAGAGGGGATAGAAAGGGGCCCCTTCTACTATCACCTTGACTCTTATTCTAATCATCTGCATGGCACCCTTGATCTGTCTCCAGGTTTCTCGTCTGTAAATGACAAATTTGTCCTCATCTCCAAAGTAAACTCTAAAATTTACTCTCAACTTCATCCGGTGTGGTAGCGCATCTGTAATCCCAGCACTGGGGAGGCTGAGGCAGAGAAGGATCAGTGTGAGCTCAAGGCCAGCCTGGGATACACAGTGAGTTCAAGGCCAGCCTGCACTGCATAGTGAGACCTTGTCTCAAAAAACCAAAAATAAATTAAATTCTTAACTTCGTAAATCTTGCATTTCAACCATTCTTTCCATTCCATGTCCACTACCCTAGTTCAAGACCTTTATTTACAACTATCACTATAGCTTCCTCGATTTTTAGTCCCGTCCTGCTCCAGAACGTATGACAATCCCTGATCCATGCAACACACAACAGCGTCAAATTACTTGTTTATAATGCGATTACACTTAAATAATCCTCATATTCTTGGCATACAATTCAGACACAGTAGTTTAGCATTCAAAAACAATGTGATGCCATCTTATCCTTCTAACCTTATTCACTTTCTTGAACCTTTTACCTTTGGCAGACAGGACTTTTCACTGTCATACAACATCCTCCTCTGAGCACTTGCATCCTTGGACCTGAAACATCCTTACTCCATCCAAAGTAATTCCTGTCTCCTAAGATTTCAGCATACAAAGGTCTAACTCAACTGTTTCCTTTTCTACTGGACTTTGGGGGAGGCCACATAAATTATTCCCTGAAGACAAGAACCCTAATCCTAATTCTTAAGTGTTTTCACCATTCTTTATTTAACAACAGAAAAGTGTTTTCCTTGCCCTTCCGAGACAAGGTTAATCTTAACAAATGATCCTGAAAGTCTCATCTCCAAGTAACTAGAGTGCCTTCAAAGTTGTTACATGTTATTATTTTCTCAGAGAATTTTGGAACTCCTGCTGCTTCTATTATCTCACAGACATTTTGACTATCCTCTGTGATGACACATCTTGATTTCTATCCAGGTTATTCGGGGAATGGGTGCTGGGGATCAAACTCAAGACCTTGCACTTGGTGGGCAAGTGCTCTACCACTCAGCTAAATCCCCAATCCCTTCTATTCAGATCATTAACTCAGATAACTCTTACCTATTAAAACAATGAACATAAGCTATAGTCACATCAAAGGCTGCCCTGCTAGTAAACACCCAAGAGCAATTCTGTGCTTTACCTTTGCACAGGCTCACCATACATGGTAAAATAAGGAACATTTATCTTATCTAGTAATACCACCACAAAGTCTATTTAGGACAAACCATACAAGCTTAAATAAATCTATACTTTTCAAACACTAATGAAAGTAACTTCTGACACCAAGTAAAATGTAAAACCAAATATATACATATAGTAGATCAAGGTCTTAAATGTACACTTACTTTGAAACTCTCAAGGTCACCTCAAACCTCTCAAACGCTGGATATCTGGGACCTGCTTTCAAGTTATCACTTAGAAGAAATTAAGAGAATTATCACTTGGAAGAACAATCATTGTATTAAGCAAACTTCCTACAAATACAAAATTAGTCTTTCTGTACTTCTAAGCCAATTACTTCTATGAGTGTGTGAATGTGTTTACATAAGAGATCAATTTCACATACAGATGGGCAGAAGCAAAATGAGCCCTAAGCAAGTTTTATTCTGTTTTCAGCCTACCAAGAGAAGACTGGCCTGTCCTCCCAGGCTTCCGAATAAGAATCTTGCAAAATTCACTATACATAGGGTGTGCCCAAAGAATACTTACTGGAAAAATTTGCTGGGAGAGTGCCAGTTTAAAAAGAAAAACATTTTTACCCAGTTGAAAATCTAAAGAAACAATGGTTGAAGCAACTCAGCTAAAAAATCTGAAGGAAGTTTTTAGAAAAATAACAGATCTTTCCACTTCTAAGGTAAAGTTTATAAAAGGCAACTAATGAATCAATAAATTCAACTATGCTACCTTCATGCACCTAAAAATCAATAACCGGAATTGTGTCTTGGTATTTGATGGTGTCAAATGGCATTAAGTACCTTACTTGTCCTACATAAATGAACTTTATAATATCATAGCTTTTTTTTTCAGTATAGGGGATGGAACACAAGGGCCTCAAACCTAAGGGCCTGAGGCATGAAGCTGCTATCACAGTTTTTAAGCAACCTTCTGAGAGAATAAAACGTTACTGTTTTGCTTTTGTGAAAGGGGGGTGTGTGAAAGATTGTTTCCATTTAAGAGATTTACTTTCAAAGTGTAACACTTGAACGACAGCTTTATAAGCAAAAAGTATACCATTTGGTAAAGGCATTTGTTTTTATTTTCTCACTATACTCCATCCTCTGGGCCTTTTCATAACAGTATAACCTTAATTTTCAGATTTTTTCATTGCTTTAAGTGGGACACACACGATAATATAACATTTGCTGTAAGCACACACATTGAGAATCAAGTGAACAGGCTGCTGCAGCTCTGCTTATTCCCTTATGGGATCCAGCCTGAGGACGCCCTATGTAAGGCAAGCAACTTGAAGCAAAGAAGGTTGCCAATGCCTAACAGTGACAATGGCCCTTCTCAGCCTGGCCTGGTCTGGCCCCATAATTACCATAATAAACAAGTGACCTTCCCTCCCTTTTTCTTTCCTTCCTTCTCTCCCTCCTTCCTTACCTTTACTACTGAGCACTGACCTCATCCCCTGCCCTTTTACTTATTTTTTGAGACAGGGTCTTGCTAAGCTGCACAGGCTAGAACTTGCATCTTCCCATCTTCCTTCCTCAGCCTCCCAGAGGGCTGAAAAAGTACAGGTGTGCACCACCTTCCTAGATTTATTTTTCTTTTTTGCTGCGCTGGGGATGGAGCCCAAAGCCTTTCACAGCCAAGAGCTCTGAGAAACTCAAGCCTAGAAAACAAAATTAAAATTAACTCTCAACAGTATCCAGATTTCTAACAGATCACTCCCTCTTCAGTATTAATCTCACAAATGCTAACAAAAAGGAAAACCTGTGTAGTTCATCCCTCCAGTCTTTTGATGCCTGCCAAATAAATCAGTAAAAATAACCAAATGTTAATTATAAACCTCTTAGGCACAGAAACGACAAATTCAAACAAAGTGTGCTGTCTCAGTTACTTTCCTGCTGCGGAGACAAAATTCCCAAAACCTACAATTTAAAAGAGATGAGGTCTATTTTGACTTATGGTTTCTGTCCACAATCCGTAGGCTGGCTCCATGACAGGACCAGGCTGGCAGAGAGGCACGGTAGAGGAAAAGGTACTCACCCATGGCAGCCAGGAGTAAAGAGCAAAGGGAGAAGCCAAGGACAAGACTATACATCCTTCTAAATCATAGCTCCAGTGACCCACCTTCAACCAGGCCCCACTTCCAAACAGCACTCTTAGCTACTGAACTCAACAATGATGAATCCACTGATGAACACAGGAACCCATAATCCAATCACCTTCCATGCACATGCTATTTTGGGGGAACATTTTAGATCTGAATAGTGACAGTGAGTGAGAACCAATTGGGATACTCTTCAACTGTTCTTCTAAGTTCTAGCAACTAAATTTACCAGAAAGAGCTTTCTTGAGGAAAATAATAAGCACTAAATACATGCTTATAATTTGTGTATCAGCTGTAAGTATAAGGGAATATTAAAGGAGAAAAAACGTAAAATACTTCAAAAGAGTTATTCTTCTAACAACTGGCTAAGGTATAAATCATCCCTTTAGAATACCAGAAATGTTTAATTTTGCTACTTGATTGAAAAAACTTATTAAATACATCACTTTTCTGGATAATTAATTATACTACCGGAAATTATTTAGCCTTATCATCTCTCAGTCAATGCCATACCCACCAGTGTACAGTGCTGTCCGAGAGCTGAAACTGCGAAGTTAATTATGTGTGTCTTCAGGTTGCTCTACTTCTCAAAACATAATTTTCTCCTACTTTTTCCAATCAGTTCCAAGAGAAAAACAGTAGAATGATAAGAAAGAAAAATCTTCTACATTCACCATGACCTGAAGCAAATTATTTAATGTATCTATCATCTTGGGTTCTCAACTATAAAATGGGGATCTCAACCAGCATGTAAGTGTTTGGAAGATTAAGATACCAAATGTAAACTACCAAACATATATAAAGTATGACCAGTATTTCCTCCAGTTCTTCCCTTTGAAAAAATCATCCCAGCAGGAAATGATGGCACACATGGGTAATCCCAGTACTCTGGGAGGCTGAGGCAGAGGGATTGCAAATTCAAGCCCAGACCAGGAAACTTAACAAGACCCAATCTCCAAAAAATAAAGGGGGGCAGGGCGCCTGGGGAATGTAGTGGAGTGCAAAGGCCCTGGGATCTGCATCTTAACAGAGGTGGCCCACAGGGAGAGGGAATGGATACTCCAGTCACTTCCTAGATACTATCCAGCAAATGTCCCTTCCCAACACAACCCATTTTTAGTACACACACACATTCCCCAAAACAAAAACGCTGGACATGATCATACATACCTATAATCCCAGCACCCTGGGAGGCTAAAATAGGACCACAGTAACTTCCAGTCCCACCTGGGCAGTTCAGCAACCTGTCTCAAAAAATAAACAGGGCTGGGGATGTAGCCTAGAGCAAAGGGCTTGGGTTCAATCCTCAGTATCATCCCCCTAGACCAAGGAAACGGCATTATTAGGCTTAAGGGGTATATGTGGTTAGCCAGGTATGGTGGCACACACCTGTAATCCTAGCACTCAGGAAGGCTGAGGCAGGAGGATTGCTGTGATTTTTGAGGCCAACATGGGCTACGTAGTGAGATCAAGCACAGCCTGAACTATATAACGAGACCCTGTCTCAAAAAAAAATAAAACAAAAGTACAGTACATGTGGTCAAGATACAGAAAATTGTACCTTTCCTCAAAATAAGTATTAGTCTCTTGAATATAAAACTAAACGCTTTATTTTACACATTTGATAGCTCCCTCACCAACCAAAGCTAATGGACAACTTGACTGTTTTCACGAATATAGCTAGTGTAACCATGGGTATCTCTGCTCTCTTATTGGCTGTGTGACATCAAATTAAACTTTCCATTCCTCAATCCCAGTCTATAGTAAGATAAAAATATCTACCTCTTTGCAGTTTTGAAGATTGTGTAAGTTAGTGAAAGCTCTTAAAACACTGCCTACCCTCAAAATTCAACAAATGTAGACTATGATTATTTCCTATCAACATGCCTCAACTCTGTTGTAAGATGTAAGGTGGTCAAAAGTGTTTTTTCTTTTTTTTTTTTTTTTTTGTGGTGCCGGGGATCTAACTCAGGGCCTTGTGCTTACAAGGCAAGCACTCTAATCACTGAGCTAAATTCCCACCCCCAAAAGCGTTTTTCCCTAACTTACTGAAATCAGTTCTGCCAGAATCATTCTGAAGCCCTGGAGTATCCCAGGTCTCGGACTAATTTTAGTCTCAAAGGTCTTAAGCCTCACCTCCTTCCCTTTCTATTTTACTAAGACACATTGCTCAAATTTCTCAAGAACAAATAGGAAATAGAGATTAAAAGGAAAGAGCAAGGAAACTGCTCTCACAATGTCATTCAATTCCCCGGCACATGCCCTTTATTTAGGCAAAAGTAAAGTAACTTATGAGAAGTTGTTTTATATACTTACTTACCATCAAGTATAGTAGAATGACAAACATACAATTTGCCCAAAATTCAACAACTTCTCTGTTGTTGAATCAATCATTCTGTTATTGCTAAGCACATGCCAAGAACTTACAACAGATCACTGCCGAAGGTAGGAACAAATCACTATAGAAGGTAGGAAAAAAAGAAAACCACTACTGAATTCTTAGTGAAGGCCTTTTAATTTTCACACAGCCATCGATTCATAATTTAAGCAACAACATTTAAAAACAACTCATTTCAAATGTCTCCTGTATAAAATATTTTCGTCATGGCTGCCCAAACTAAATATAGCCCACAATATCTCTGGTAAATGAATAAAACAGAGACAAGCTAGTTAATTAACTTCTCGTTCTAACACTGAACAATTTCAACGTGGTTATGAGATCTGGAAGGAGTTATCAGATTACCAAGAAGAGATTTCTAAGCATATTTTTTTAAAAACTTCTGTCTTCTTCTTTTTAATTAAAGCAATGTGTCTACTCTCATTGTCTAGCCAATACTGAGCTGATCAAAAACATCTAGCTAAATAAATATCAATCTTCCAAGTCAATCTGGTGATCTTACTCAATAAGAACTTTATTTATGCTTTATTGGTGGTTTTGACTTAAATACAATTATAATATGCAAAAAGATCACCTACTTGACAATATTTTCAGTGCCTAATTTTTGTTTACTTTTGTATGACCTGATGCATGGAAATTCAAGTTTTTAAAGATTTAGTTGACTTAATTGCAAGGGGAATTCAACTAACACCAAAAAACTTGCCAAAATGATTCCTTGGCTATCCATATATGTCACACCCTTTCAATCAACCAGAACATTAAGTGATAATAATGCTCAAAACTAGTAGAAAATCGACGGATTAAAAGGCTTTCTGAAGTCACTAAATTACCCTATAGAATAAATTCTGTCCTTGGATATTTTGATTTCACTGGCTGAGAACACTTACCCACAACATTACCAAACCTCAGAAATATTTTCAGCCCAATACAGTAGTATATCCTGAACACAGTAAGTTTATAGGGTAGATGACAAAATAAATGCAAATTACAATGCTTCAACTGGCTGTTATAACTTTAAATACAATATGTTTAATATCCACCACAATAATTTTTAAAGCAGTGAATTATGCAGCATGGTCAGTGGGGATTCTGCCACAAATACTGGCAAGCTAACTTTAGCTACTAATCCATTTAAAGAAAGATAACCATGTTATACAAGTAGCAAGCTTCTAAAGTACACTGTTTTAAATGTGAACATAGAAGTAAACTGTTAAGTACAGTGAACACATGATAACAAAACTAGGTCTATAAAGCAGAAATTCAACAAAAATTACCCACACTTTCCCCCTCAAAATACAAACAATTTCAATTCAGATGCACAATGTTATCCATGTGAACAATATAAATAAGCTTGAGAAATCAGGTAATTTACTGCTTAAAAACATAGCTGTAAACTACAAAATTCTCCAGTATCAGTTATCTTTTCACTACCAACAAGGAAAAAGTATTTTTCCAACATATCCACCCATTTCAGCCTTCTCTAATAATGCAGACTTTAAAAGATTACCAAAAGGGGAAATGAAGAGGATCCACTAGTCATCTAACATGCCTATCTTTTCCAACTTCTCCTGTTCTCTCTTCTCATAAATCTAGTATCTTTAAGTAGTAAATATACATTTATTTAAGTTTATGAATGTAGGTTTGAGAAAGAACAAGAGTGAAATACCTCTCTGGCTCCATCGTGCCCATATGGCATGTCACCCGTACAAAGTGTATATAAAATTTTCTCAAGCCAAAAGATCTGACAAAATTGGGGTCTTTTAGAAGAGAACCAAGCTGTTAAAATGGACTGTGTTAATGGGCAACATATAAAATACTCTGAAAAATCTTCTGTTAATCCTTAAAATTTAAGGGTGATAATGTGAAATATATATTTGGTCTTCAATCTGTTTCCTGGCAACGTAACAATTAAAATCCTTGACATCTCCAAAGTGATAGTCTTTTAAATCTATGCTAGTAAGCTGAATTGATGACTGGCAACTCTGAGGTAGCTTCCAGATGGGGCTGTCACTGGAAACGCTAAAGTGGGTTGAGACTTTCAACCCCAGCTCTCAACCTCTGAGGAGGGCAAAGGGACTAAAGGTTAAACTGTTCATCAATGGCAAAGGATATAATCAATCATGCCAATGTAATCAAGCTTTCATAAAAACTGAGGGTTCAGAGAGCTTCCAGATAGTTTAATACATAGAGGTTCCTATGGTTGAGTCTAGGGAGCGGATGGAAGGTCCATGTCCCTTCTGCCATACCTTGCTCTATACATGTCTTCATCTCTATCTTGTACTACTTATAAAATACTAGCAAATCTAAGATAGTGTTTCCTTGAGTTCTGTGAGCTACTCAAGCAGATTAATTAAATCTGAGAAGGGGGTTGTAGGAATCCTGATTTATAGCCAGTCATTCGGAGGCACAGGTAGAAACAACCCAGGCTTACGAATGGCATCTGAAGTATGTGAGAGGGGTTGGGCTAGAGGGTAATCTTGGGGACTGAACTCTCAAAGCTGCTGGATCTGGCACAATCTCCAGGTAATACCAGAACTGACTGAACTGAAGGACAGCCAACTGGTGTCTGCTGGAACGGACTGACCGCTTGCTATTAAGGAGAGATTCCCCACACCTTTTGAAGTTACAGATGTCTTCTTTGATGATGGCTGTAGTATGAACAGAGGACCAAAGTTTACTTTTCTAACAGTGAAAAGATCTCAAGTGTTAAAGTTGAAGACTGAGTATGCATGCTCCTAAAACTTCAATTAAAAGCAACTCTAAATTCCAGCCAAGTTAAGGAAGTTACTTAGAAGTTTAATAAGTTTACTACTTACTAGGAAGAAAATCTCAACATGCAAGGCATTAAAACCAAAATGTACTAAGTATAGTTTCAAAAAAATGTATTAAAGAGATACTGGCACAATTTAACAAATGGGCAGTCTTCTGGTTTTTTCAGTAAGACTTCAAAAGGAAATTATTTTGCCCTATAGTAACACAATTTGGTAGGAGAAGTATCTTTCTTTAGTCACTATAAAGTACATGACCCCACTAACCTAAATCTAGGAAAGAACGATAAATGGAATCTAGACACCAATATACAAAGAATTCTAGTCTCTCCAAATTGGGGATTCACATAAGTCTTTCTTCCTTGCCCTCACATTTCTTAAGAATGACATACATGCATATGTTCTACTCACAGGGGTACATGGCACTGCTCAGAATCAGCTCTGGTCAGTTCTTCCTCTTCAATATCAGACTCCCCTCCAGAACTACTGTCAGTGATGTCTGAATCAAACGCCTGTTCGCTGCACCTCAAATTGGCTATGCCACTAGCTGTAAATCTCTCCAATTCTTCTGAAATTGAATCGCTTTTCAGGAAGTTGCTAAGTCCTTCTGAAGTGGTGGTCTCACTGGCAGCTTTTCTTAAGGCAGCTTCAGCCTTTCGGGTCAGCATCAACGGGCTCCGAGATTTCAAGGATTCCAAATTTGGCAGTTTGCTCAAAGTCTTCTCCAAAAATCCACCCAGCTGATGCTGTAAATGCCTCTCCACCTGCTTGGCTTGCACAACCTGTAAGCGCTTCTGTAACCTGCGAGCACGGCTCTCAATATCAGCTTGCCGCCTCAGTAAAGCTGTTATCCTCGTGTCAGAATCTAAAGCACTGAAGAGAATGGAAGACATGTGGGACTTTCTGCCCTCTAACTTCACACTCTCCAAGTTAGGGCTGGAGTCCGTACCAGGTGATAACCTACTGCTTCCTTGAAGTGCCGGCTGTTCCATGGAATTGACAGAAGATTTGTTTGCAGTGCTATTATTGCTATATAGAGTTGTGTGTTCTATATCAAGGCTTCTATGTGGAAGAGTGCAATTGGTCATACCCCCCTTCAAGTCCCCAGAGTCAGATCCCCCCACTTCATCTCCCTGAAGAGCAGAAGAAGTAAGAGCTCGCTTTCCCCCATTGAGGGGATTGGAATTGTCATGATCAGAATGTGTTGAACTTTTAGTCAATTTCTTGGCCAATCCATTTACAGGCGCTTGTGGCAGAGCTGTCTGGCCACTCGTATTCATGGTTCTAAGATTTTCTAAGGAAAACTCCAAAACTGGCTGTCTCCCCAACAGCTCAGCTCGGAGTTCATAGGACTGAGACAAGAGGGGATGAGATTTGAGGACTGCCTGCTTGCTGAAGACTCCTTGCAATTTCAAAGACTCCTTCTGGGGAACAGATGTTACATCAGAGCAGAGGTAAGATGCCACCAGTGGTTGCAGCTTTCCCAAGTCTTCCTTAGTAGGATTATTTCGGAAGTCTAGACTGGGATCCTCTGCAGCAATGGCTTTTCTTTTGGTTCCGTTGGCAGCAATAAGGATATTGGCGTTGCCGTTATTTTCGGCACTGCCAGGAGACAAGGTGGAGGATGGGGGAGCCAGTTTGAACCGGATGTGGTGTGCTTCAGCTGCTGCGTCAGTGAGAGCGGGCGCCATCGCAGCCATTCAGCACAGAGAGACAGGAAGTCCAGCCTCTCCCGGTGCCAGGGCCGGCTCCACGGCCCCTTACTGCCTCCTCTGAGAACAGGCTAGAAGAGAAAGGAAGAAAGTTACAAATACAAGCACATTCAAAACAACACATGTTTTAATACAAGCACTACTCTTGAGGCTACTGTCCAAACTATGTCTCAAAAAAATGCTCTGGAGCCATTCTAGAGACTTGGATGTCTTTCATCTGAAAGGATAAAAGAAACACAATCCCTGTACAAGAATAGAATTCTACTCTTTTTGTTACTTGTTAACCAGACTCAAAGATGCCGAAACAGAAAAACTTCTTTAAACTTCTTGAAATTAGCAGATTTAACACGTTCCTGCCAGCTTGAACCACCAGGTGGTGCACCCATGACTGTCCCACTGGGCAGTTTATACCACGCACTAGTGGTAAAAGTAGTACAGCCAAGCACAGGACAGTCATGAATGTACCACTGGTGGTTCAAGCCACCCAGCATCAAGACATATGAATTATAGCCCCAGTGTGAACATTAAAGCAAATATATCGAAAAATCTAATAATAGAAAAAAAAACTAGTAAGGAACTCCTCGTGCTCACAAAAATAAATAAATAAAATTCACAGCTCTGTATATTTTTCTATCCAAGAATCCAGTTCTCAGCAGCTTCTCACTGCTCTACTAGTACAAAGAGAACTATAGGGCTAACTTTACCACACCTGCAATACCAATTTGCTTCACTGATTTTTTTTTTTTTTTTTTTTTTTTACTTTTGGATCAGAATGCTCAGTGTCTTCTCTATTGGCCCTTTCCTTTGAGACTAAGAATTTACTCAAGTCTCCTACGTACTCAAATTAACTGCTCATCGTCTCTTTTCCTTTACCCCTAAGACCCTTGAAAGAATAGTATAAACAGCTGCATCTGCATCTTCATTCACTCTTCCAACACCTACTGCTCTGGCAAAAGTCACCAGTAAATCTCATTATTAAATCCGACAGTAAACTCTGTATTCCCCAGTCTATCTGATTTCTCCCAAATGCTAGCCAATGTTGACTTTCTTGAAATTTTCCTTTCCTGACATCCTTGACACTGCTACTTATTATCTTACTCCTGTCTGTGCCCTTGAATGTTGGTACTACCCAAGATTCTTCCTTTTGTCTCCTCTCTCAACTCACTTCTCAGCAACAACTACTACTATGATGAGGCCTACTAACTCTTAGAAAAACTTGCTGGCCTTGAACTCACTATGCAGCCCAGGCTGGCCTTGAGTTTGTGAAGATCTTCCTGCCTCAGGCTCCCAAGTATTGGAATTACAGGCATGTGCCACCACATCTGGCTAAACCAGGTATTCTTAAAGTGTGAATTGTGGACTTCTGGGGACCTCACAGACCATTCTGAAGTCCATGTTTTCACAGATACACTGAAACATTATTTGCTTTTTTCACTGTGTTGACATGTACAATAAGGGTATAAAACAAAAATGAGCAAAACTGCTGCTACCTTAGAACAAATCAAGATAGTGCCCGAACTATACAAGTCAGTTTCACTTAAAAATGTTCATTTTTCCCTTCCAATACTAGGGATTAAACCCAAGGGCCTCTATTCCCTCTCTACCTCATCACCCTTTTTTGTCACTAAGTTGCTAAATTGCCCAGGCTGGGTTCCAGCTTGTGATACTCCTGCCTCAGTGTCCCACAGTGCTGGGATTACAGGCATGTACTACCATGCCAGCTAGAATGTTCTTGACAAATCAGTAAAAATTTATTTTATTACATCTAGACCCTTTGAATACCTGTTTTAATATTCTGTGTATTCAAAGGAAAAGCATACATTAAGTACTCTGCTGCTTTATGAAATGTGAAGAACACTTGTAAAACTGAATTGCAAGCTTGACTAGAACATTCTTCATGAAATACTACTTTTAATTTACAAACCAAAATACTTTGTGATTATTCAAACTTGGGTAGCTGGCAGACATTTTCTTTAAAATGAACAAAGTGAACTTGTCACTTTAAGGAAAACCACTAATACTTGTTACCAATGACAATATCTGAGTTTTCAAGCAAAAGATAGTACCATATTCTGAAAATCTGTATCTGCATGAGCTTGAACATTTCTCCAATACTTACTTCTAATTTAACAGATTAATAGTGATATTAGTAAATGTAAATTTCTGATATTATATGTCAACATATGGAAGCCTTATATAGTCTAGTAAATGACCAGTACTTGTTAGAAAAACATGTATAAGTAAAACTAAGTATAAGACAGACCAACTGTAATGTAATTTAGATTTTAATGTAACAGTATGAAAGCTTAGCTGACACAATTTTTGATTCCACTTTATAACTAGTCTTCATGAAACAACTTGCTGAGTTTCAGTACAATGTTAAAATGTTATCGTTTAGCCCTAAAATGGGCCCCAAAGTCTCATGTGTTTGGGAGGTGACAGTATTATGGGGTAAGTAAAGCAGACAGTTTATCTCCCTCTCTAGTTCCTCCCTTCCTTCTCTGCTCCCAGGCTGCCAGGAGGTGAGCAGCTGCTACTCATCCACCATGTCCCTCTGCCAGGCATTCCTGCCCCGGGAATCAGAAGACTATGGGTTGAAACATGAGCCAAAATAAACCCCTCCTCCTCTTGGTTGCAGTTGGAGTATTTTGTCCCAGAGACTAGAAAAGTGACTAAGACACAAAGGATATCTGAAAAGACTTGTTAAATACAGGTATCTGAAAAGACTATTAAATTCTCCTCTCTTTTCCAACTACTTATCTGTTGATGCCAGATTATTTTTAATGGCTTTACAGACCAAAGCCAAGACTTTGTGCATTGGTTATAAACTCTGTAATTGAGCTACACCCAGCCCAAGGCCAGATTTTCCTTATATATTTCTACTTAAATTGTATCACAATAGAAATGAATACAGCAAACGTGAGAACCCAATTGTTCTCTATTAAGTCAGATAATTAAAAGATTTGCAAAAATATAAAAGTACCTTTCATTAAATTTTTGTTTTGGCTATGACTGAAAAGTTTTTTTCACAGTAAGTAATGAGCCTGTCATTTTAAAATGAAGTAGTAAATAGTTAATTTTACAATTTCTCAGGGTTTCTAGTAAAGCAGATATGTATAAATAATAACCCACAAAAGCTCTGTGATTCTCACCAATTTTTAGGAATGAAAAGTCCTGTGTTTGTGAATTTCTAAACTATGCGAGTCTTCTCTCCTCTCACCAAAAAAAAAAAAAAAAAAAACCAAAAAACAAAACAAAACAAAAAAAGTGGGCAGTCTCCAATGTGGACCAACATTTTTATTTTTAGATCAATAATGACATAGAATGGTAGTTCCCACAGTATTATATAACTTCTTTATGACAATTCAGTTTGAGAACACGTTATTTGTAGGAGCACCAATATATATACAGCTAAAATCTATTACCCTATATAAATGTTCCTTATTCTGGGGTTGTGTTTTAATGAACATTCTATGAAAAAGGCAGATATTGGGGTCTTATTTAATCATCAGGGACTTTCTGGCATATGGCATTCTGTATGACACAAATTTCACTTTCTGCATTTCTGATTTTAAATTTAATTCTAATTCCTAATAGAGTAACTAACAGTTGTGTTGTGGACCAGTTGACAGCTCAACCAAATATAAATTATTCGTTCAAAATATTTTCAGTTTTGTAATATGCAAAGTATCTTCCCATAAAGAAAATTACTATCAGATCCATCAATTCACCTCCTACTCTTTAGAATACCAATACATAGTTGATATTATTGTAAAGCAATGAGGCATACAGTGATAGATGATTATTACAACATGTGGAAAGAGTTACTATACCCTACTGCCAAAAAGCACCACAGTAAGCCTCAGTAATGGCACGTAACAACCTCCTCCTGGAGACCCAGGCAAGGACAAAGATGTTACACTCAAAACAGGAAAACCCAGGTTCACCCAGCACAAATAAAAGGGTCCTAATTAAGAGCACACCATAGGAGGATACCTAAGTAGTAAACTTCCAAAGTTATTATATAATTCTTTAAAGTTCACAATTTAAAGAAAAATATGCTGATTCAAATCTCTTCCAACTATACTCCTCTAACTACAGCCTTCTTGAACAGTCTATGAAGCTGACAACAATCATCTCAAAGGCAGTTTATTCACATTTTTTTCTTTGGTCTTAATATCCCCAGAGGATTCACTGCAAAGAATAATTACTACAAAAATCCTTTTAGTGAGAAGAGACAGAGATAACCACTTCTTTGGAAGAAATTCCCAAAGAAACACTAGCATTTAAAAAAAATTTAAAGCTGGACGTGGTGGCATACACCTGTAATCCCAGCACTTGGGAGGCTGAGGTATGATGATTGCCATGAGTCTGAGGGCAAACTGGACCTCACAGAGAGACCCTGTCTCAAAAAGTCAATAAATAGCTAGAGAGCTAGATAAATAGATAGCCTTCTTCCTTTATTGACCTGAAGTGCTACAGTGAGATTCAATATCATGAGCTCAAATGACATTTGGGTTCACATCCTGGCCCCATCCACCTCCCGTAAATTACTGAGCTACTCCAGTCCCTCAGTTTGCCTATCTATAAATCACAGAGCTTACCTTTAAAGCTGCTGTGATGATTCAACAAAATATTTTCACTTATTTAGCCTATTACCTGGCAAAAATTATCCATTAGTATACGCATTAGTATTATAATCTGGAGCAGAAAAGCTTATGTAGAAGGAATAAATTTCCATAAGACTTTTTCAATGCATGGGAAAAACATAAAGGAACTGATTATCTAAAATATCATTGTACTAGCGCTTCTCAGCCTTTTGGCTAAGAGCAAGTGTAAAATATCATTGTACTTAAAGACTCATGCACAGAGAACAAGGTTAAGCACATACCAAAACACAAACGTGACACTATCAGCTACAACTGCTATACAACACCACCCAAGTTTAGGACATAAAAAAATTTGTTTCTTTTCTCAGCCAGGAGTAGTGATACAGGCCTGTAATACCAGCACTCTGGGAGGCTGAAGCAGATGGATGGCAAGTATGAGCCCAGCCTGGGCAACTTAGCAGGACCCTGTCTACACACACGCACGCACGTGCGTTGGGGATAACAGCTCAATGCATACACAGACCTCAGTACCAAAAAAAGAAAACAGTTAACATACTGAGCAAAATGTTGATTAAAGCAATTATTCCAATCCCACTTGACCTCACAAATCCAAAAAAGCTTCACTCAACAATTTAAAATACAGAAAGCCTGTTAAATTTAAGCAGTTCTGCAAAAACAGCGTATCAGCTTACGATAAATCATCTTTCTCCAAAGAATGCAGAGCACTAAAAGCTATAATTAACTAATTAATCCTCCTAACAACCTGGGAAGTAGATTTAGGGCTGGGATTAAAATTTCCAATTTACTGATGAGAAAAGATGGTAATCATAATTGTTTATTCAGAATAAAGAAATACCCTAACTTTTAGTTCATCTAGAATACTACAATATGGCAAATAAATATAGGTGGTGTTACTGCACCTGCTGTCACTAACATAAATTAAGACTGTGCTGGGCTGGGGATTGAGCTCAGTGGTTAGAGTGCTTGTCTTGCAAGCTCAAGGCCCTGAGTTCAATCCCCAGCACCAAAAAAACAACAAAACAAAACAAAATTAAAAAAAAAAAAAAAGAAGAAGACTGTGCAGTAATCTTGTGGAAACAAAAAGAGCCATCAATTCTAGGTTCTTCAGCGATAAAATGTTAGGCTGCATTACAGTTTCTCTCATACTTCCACAGAAGCTAAAATTTTAGGGATGGGAAGATGTAAAATGTAAAACCTAGGGAAATAAATTTCCCTGAACAGAGATTCACAATACACTTCATCATAATCAATACTCAGAGCGTTGCCTTTACCAAAGTTATGTAATAACTAAGCACTTTTCCCCCATTACATTTATTAGTTTCAGGCAGGACACTGTTCTGAGAAGTAAGTTGAAATAAAGTTTAATTATGTGACCTCTAGGGTGCTTTCCTGTGCTGATTCCATTAAACTGCAACATGGATCCAAGGACAAACTTCTACTTAATACAAGTGGAAGCAAAAACATACTCCCAGAGCAGAGTTTCTCAAGGACAGCATTACTGTATTTGGGGCTGAGTAAGTTTTTGACATGGGGGCAACACTGTGCATTGACGGATATTTGGGCATTATCTCTGGTTTCCACTCCCTTGATGCCAGTAGTCTCCCGCCAACTATGACCACCAAAAAGAGATGTGTCAAATGCCTCCCTCCAACTGCAAAGCAAAAATCATACCTCCCAACTGAAAACCACTAGCTACAAAGATCATATACCCTCCTTTGCTCCCCACCACCACCACATACACAGCAAATCATACCTGGCTCTTTTGAATACTCCAGGCCAGAACTCTGTACCCACATATGAAAACTTCACTTTATTCCCTGTAAATTTCCAAGTCAGTACTCCAGATGAACAGGAATAAGCTAGAAGGACCCACCTTGCAAAAATATTACATACCCTACAGAGACCCAAGAGAAAGGATTAAGGCTAACTGGCTGGCCAACAAGTGAAGTACTACAACTGTTCTTACATTGAAAACAGATGCAAAAATCAGATGAGGAAGCAAAGTTTGCCTCTAATATAGCTTCAAAAGAAAGTACAGAAAGAAAGATGGTTAAGGAAGTATCCATGATGTTGTCAAGATTTCAGCTGAGACTTGAAAATTAGTTAAAATTTCATTATGTAAAATACTAGGACAAGAGAAAGGTGGTATAGTCTTGTGTGAGAAACAGCAGGAAAAGCAGCACAGTGCTGAGAAACAGGACATTCTGAGGGTTAAAAGAAAGGAAAATTTTCTGAAATATACAGCATTTTTAATAAAGGAAGCAATACAGAGAAAAGTAGACTGTGGACAACCTTGAATACTCAGTCAGCATTTACTCAGACTTGCAACAGCTGAATATCATTAGAAGCTTTCCAAATGGGAGTGTCATTATCAGACTTGTGCTTTACGGAGACCAGCTGGGTAGAAGTAGATTAAAATAAAGTGAAAAGGCAACTAGATGGCAAAGAACAATGAAGAAGCTACTGTAGTAACTCAGACAGGATGCAATGAAAAATTCACCTAAGGTGGTCACCACAGCAGAATGGGCAAAGTCTTCAAAGATGAAACCCAGAAAAACAAAGGGGCTAAATGGCTTATAAAGAGTGGTAAGAAAGCTCTCTTTACTTTCATAATTTCATCTCGTTTATTATAATGAAATCCTTCCATTCCTTTCTCCTGAACCTGTTCAAATTTGGTATATCCTCCATATTCATAAGGTCCTCATCAGCTCACACTTCCTAATATTTTTCTTGACAGTTACCTCAGTCCCCAAATACTGTATGTGCTTCTTTTTTAATCATTTCATTTCCCTACTCTAAAAGAGTTTCTGTTACCTTTTTCATAAGTTCAAACTATTCAAGATGAAACTTAAAATCAGGGCAACTTGAAGTGACAAAACACACCTTTAACTACTTAACAGTTTACCCTGAGCATCACTAGTGCAGTGTGTTTGTTTAGGGACTGACTAACCTAAGCATTGCTCAAGCAAGTGTCATTTCAACCAATCAATTTTTTTTTTTTTTTTTTTTTGGTGCAAGGGATCAAACTCAGGGCCTTGTGCTTGCTAGCCAAGTGCTCTAACCACTGTGCTAAATCCCCAGCCCCTCAACCAATCAATTCTTGTACTGAATAAATCTGACAAAATTGTCATTTTTATACGTCTTCTTATATTCTCTTACAAAGATGAACAAAAATCCAATTTTTGGTCATCCTGTATTTAAGTAACTGGATTGGGTAAGTGGTTAATCCCACGTGCGAGGCTGAGGCAGCAAGAACACTAGCTATAGTCCTGCCTGGGCAACTTAACAAGACCCTATCTGAAAATAAAAGGGCTCAGAATGTAGTTCAGTGGGCAGACCCAGGGTTCAATCCCCAGTACCACACCCCCACCCCCAAAAGCAAGGTACTGGGTGGTACGAATCCAGAACTCCCCACAGATCCCCAACTAACTCCCTATCTTTGCCTATGCTGCTACTTCTACATAGAAGGCCGTTCTATTCTTTTGGCCCCAAACTTTAATTCCTCAATACACAGCATCTCCACAGAAATTTCTGACTCTTCGGATTCTTACACAATCCGCTTAAAGTCTCTATTATTCAATTCAAATCATCTCAATGTTCCCTAATTGTCAATTTATTAATTCTGTTTCCAAGACAAGCAAAGTCCCATAATAGCACCCTTTTTTTGTAGGCTTACTAACTTCATTTAGAACTTGTTACTTCACAAGCACTGGCTGACTGGGCTAAATAGTCAGAAGGGCTTCCTGAAGTGGCCTGCCTCCCAAGTATAAATTAGATTTTGTTAAGAAGAGAAAGAAGGGCTGGGGACACTGATCAGTGGAAAAATGCTTACCTAGCATGGAAGAGGGCCCACATTCAATTCACACAACTGGAGAGAATGGGGGGAGTGGGGGGTGCTGTTGAGATTCTACTGAAGAAACTGACACAATCAAAATAATGGGAAGGATTTGGGAAAGGATCCTCATACTTGGATAAACCAGGTGGTATATGCACAGCTTCTTGAGAGGAAGAGAGCAACTATGTAGTGATTTGTAATGAGGTACAGTATTAGAAGTTGCACTATGGGATGCACTATAAAGTATTTCTTTTACACAGAAATATAGATTTGTTACAGACTACCCTAGAGAGTAGACAAAACTTTTAATATAAAACAAGAACAACAAAAAATAATATAGGTCACATCCCCCAAGTCCCTAACACTGTACTATGAGAACAGAGCTTCTTAACTGAAAATGTCTTATAATTAGTAAGGGAAACATAACTAAATGGAGAACAGGTTAAGACTATTGCTCACTAACATTAATTGACCTTTTATTGTGTCAGGCACTGCCCTAAGTATTTTACATGCAGTCTCTTAATCTTCACAATAACACTGTAAGGTAAGTACTACTGTCCTCTTTTCGTGGATGAGGAAACTTTATGCTTTGATAGGATAAGTAATTTACCTACAACAGACAACTACTAAATTGTAGAGGAAGGCTCTCTAAAACCCATGCTTTTAACTATTATACTAGGCAGTTTAAGGCCAGAGTTAAACTGGAAAATGGGACTTCACTGCTAGACACTAAAATTTTGAATTTTATTCTTTAGAGGAAAGTCAAGGAACATCAACTTAGTATCCCCACTAAGTATTTATTAAAAGGCCCACAGCTGGATTTGGTGGTGCATGCCCCACTCATTCAGGAAGGTAAGGCAAGAGAATCAAGCCAGCCTAGGCAACTTAGTGTTATCCTGTTCTCAAGTAAAAATAAAAATGGCCAGGATGTAGCTCAGTGGTAGAGTGCTTGCCTACCACAGGTAAGGCCCTCCACCCTCTGCCCACATACACATGCACAAGCCTACAATATTCAAAGCACTGCACTAAACACCTACAGTGATGACAAGGCCAAGTAAAGAAGGGAATCCCTCGGAACCACATTAAGGGACCTTCATATGGCTGAGAAGCAGGTGGATTCAGGGACGACTTCCCACAGGAAACAGCATCTAAGCTGTCCCACATTCAAGCCCCATCCACTGCCCCTAACACCAAATCCAAAACCAATTTCTGCCTCAATATTCCCTACATAAGTGAATCCTGATCACTATTTACCCCATACTGTATAATAAACCTCATTTAAATGTCCACTAATGCCAGACACAAATCACAGACTACAAAAGACAGTAACATTGGGGATACTAGGAATTAGTTTCATTAATGCCAAAGATGGTAAGGTATCAGTGAGATGTGAAGACAGTTTTATGTATTGTGTTTTGCCTTAAACTGTCAAGGAAAGCTTCCAGGAAAGAGGAAGCCATTCTGATGGGGGAAGGGTGGGACAGTTTATTTCACGTCACACAGACACTGACCCACATGCTCAAAGAGCGTGAAAATAATACACTGAACCACACAGTGTCTGTCCACTCACTAGACAAAGAAGGACACCTGGTTAACTCAAGTCCAGGTCTGGATCCAAAAGTGCCTCAGTCCTTGGAAAAGGCAGCAGTATAGGACAAATCTTCCTTCTCCCCGCTTCAGGCAGCCTCCAATCTTGCATCCACTACCCCAATGATTTATTTTAAAAGTGAGAAAAGGGGGAGGAAACATACATCAGACCAAGTGATACTTAAAATCTTTCAAGGCTCTAAGACAAGAATGAATCTAAACTCCCTACAAGCAGGTATCTGCCCCCTTTTAACATTCACCTTCGTCACCAGCCTGTCCTCACTATAGCCACCTGAATCTCACATGCAGTTCCTGGCTCTTCTACATATGTCCATTTTTGCTCATGCTGCTCTTTCAGGGTTCAGCTATGTTAAGCAATCCTTCCAGGTTGAATTAGGAGTCTCTCCTCTCTAGGCTCTAACCTGCACTTCCATCAAATCCTGAACAATAGCTCCAGTATAAATAAACTCACCATTTTGTCTGTCCTTTTCCTCCACTAGACACTTCCTAAATGGAGGGTTGTAACATGTTTTACCTCTGTCCCCTACATGTAGCAAAGTGCCTAGCAGATAACAGACCAATACATATTAAGTAACATGAGCATTCTAAACTGAATGAATCAGATGGGAGAGCCACTGGAATGCTAATGGGAATGTCTGATCATGAGGCGACAACAATCTTATCAAGAAAGCAGTTATCTAAGGCCAGGTGTAGTGGTGCAGGCCTGTAATCTCAACACTCAGGAGGATGAAGGCAGGAGGACCATTAGTTCAAGGCCAGCCTGGGCTACATAATAAGAGCCCATCTCAAAAAATGAACCAAAGGGCTGGGGACTTGCTCAGTGGTTAGAGTGCTTGCCTTGCAAACATAAGGCCCTGAGTTCTAGCCCCAGCAGCCCCCGCAAAAAAGAACCAAAAAAACAAGCAGGTATCAATCAAATCTAGGACATACCTCCACCTCAAATTCCATTCATTTAGATGGCCAAGCACTTATATCTAGATGGGCAAACTTCTTTAACGATACACTTTTTAAACTATTAAATCTGGCTACATAGCACTTTGAAGGTGGTAGCTATAAAAATTTTAGATGTAATTACTCAGAATTTTACCCAGCAATAGCACTTCTAGGACTCTAGCCAACACAAATATTCCCATGGGTAATGCTAAGACACACGGACAATTTTTTCACTAGAACTCTAATACTAAGAAAAATAAAAACCTAATTTTTAAAAGATCAAGCCACATAAAAAGTATAATTCCAACCTGGGGGTGGTACATTCCAATTTTTAAAATACATATCCTAAGGTCTTTAAACACCTCTATTCTCTGTGGTAATATAAAAACAGTTTACTGAAACATTCCTGACAGTTCAATTTATCAAACCAGCAGTTTTTGTTTTGTTTTGCAGATCAAATTCAGGATTTTGCACATGCCAGGCAAGCAGTCTACCACTGAGCTACACCCAACCCCACCCCCAGACCAGTATTTCTATAAAGTTTCTATTCTAGCAAACATCAGAAACTCACTAATTAGCTTTTAGCCTCTTTATCTTCACACCCTCTGGTGGAAGTGCTAATAAGCAGTCACAAAGGCCAAACAGCAAGTAGCAGGAGAAAGTGTGGATATCAATTCTTAACCATTTTTGGTTTACCATCTTAACAAAACTGCTATTCATCTTTTGTTTATTCTCCAACTCTTCCCTGCCAAGAGAATTTAACCAGGTCTCACCTTAAACTGCTCCTTTAAAAAAAAGGAATTAAAAGGTAAGGGACTGATGCCACACAAGCAACTTTTTCCAAACCAAGAGCAGAGTCTGCTGTACATAAAATTCAGAACAAGATCTTTTTGGATTCCTGGTTCAAGTAATAAGAACCAGAATTTTTGATAACATTTATATAAAATTGCACTGAATTTCTTCCGCTTTGCATTTCCTAACACTCAAAAGCTTGGAGAAAAACTAATTCTAAAAAAAATTAGAAATGGAAGGGAAAAAAGGCAAGTTCACAGTCAACAATACAGACCTCAATAATCCCCTGGTAGAGAGCATTCAAATGTTAAAATTCTATGGAGCTAGCTTAAAATCTTGGAAAGGCAAGGCTTCTAGAAATTAACTTTTGTTACACAACTACTATTTGCCACACTGTGCTACCCAAAGAAGAAAGAAGAATTTAAAATGTCTCTACCCTGAAAGAATTCTTGGCATAAAGGTTTAAAACCATAATATACTATCTTTAAATAATTCTTCCAGACTACCCAAGTTTTTCACTCATAAGTATAAATTGTGTCCTACTTTATTAATGTGGGTTTCCACATATTCCACCTTTTAGCTTTACCTTTACCCTATCAAAAACAAGAAAAGAGTTAAGTCATAAAAAAATTCTACTGCAGCCTTTTTGAAACCCAAGGTTTTTAGTACATGACATCCATGTGCTCATTTTTCATATGTATAGTTATATATATATATATGTGTGTATATATATATATATATATGAACATAGGTATAGGGTAACCTATAACCTAAAAGACAGGCACATGGCTAACACAGAAAAAAAAAACCCATAGTACTGTACATCTCCACTGCATGGTTATTTAGAATTGGGGCGGGGAACACAGTGGTGGGGATCGAACTCAAGGCCTTGCACTTGCTAGGCCAGCACTTTACCACTGAGCTAAACTTCAACCCAATTATTTAGAATTCCAAATCACCTTCACTTACACAATTTCACCATTTTAGATAAATTTCTACCTTAATTGAGTAGATTGTTCTAAGTCTCAGGAAGCATATTTTACACCAGTGTGCTTTGCCTGCTCATAATATGAAAGGAGTACAATGCACTTTCTCAAATAAAATGGTCCCCAACACCTGGCCTGCCTACTGTGTCAGTGGAAAACCTTGGACCATATCCTTTTCCTAAAATATAACTTTGTTTTTTCAAAATCTATTTTAAGACTAGTTTTTGAGTCCTCATGTTGCTTCTGAAGATGCATGTTTTAAATTACAGTTTCTCTCTTAATAAACTGAGCACTAGCCTCTAGGCGCACACCAAAAGTTGTGCAAAAACATTACTGCCAGAGTATAACGATTCATAATACAAAGTATGGATATGTCTGATCAGTATTTCCCACTCCCCAAACTGTGAAGACTAACAATATGGTTAGGAAAGACAACATGAATTAGGAAAGACAAATAATCCACTGTACTACAAGTCACCAACATTTACAGGCCACCAAAAAAGACAAGAGATAGATGATATATACAGGTATTACTACTAGTAGATTGAATGGAAGATTGTGGATCACGGGAAAAGACCAGAATGCCCATTTAAGAGGGCAAGGAATATTTATCATTACTATATAACCTACACTATTCCTTCCCCTCCAAATTCAAGGGAATGGAGAGATCCTTTGGGGAAGGGGAAGAAGTCAATAAATTCTTAAAATTATATAAAGAGGTCACTTGACTTTTGCCTTAATGGCCTGACAAACAAGAAAAACATAGCTCCACCCTATCCTTCCATCCAAGAAAAGTGAATAAACATAAAAAGTATTACTGTTTAAATGCAAAGCTTTGAGTTAGAGGATTTAGCTCAGTAGTGGAATGACTCGGCTCACCTAGCAAGAGCAAGGCCCTGAGTTCAATACCCAGCATCTCCCCCTACCTCAAAAAAAAAAAAAAAAAAAAAAAAAAAGCAAGGTTTTCACTGAGCATGATGATGATGCATGCCTGTAATCCCAGCACTCAGGAGGCTGAGACAGGAGGACTGCAAAGTTCAAGGCCAGCCTGAGCTATATATCAAGACCCTGTGTCTCCCCCCAAAATTTTCTGTGATTACTGTTTCAAAAATCCTGTAGAAGGGCTGGGGATTTATCTCAGTGGTTAGAGTGCTTGCCTAGCAAGCACAAGGCCCTGAGTTCGATCCCTGGCACCAAAAAAAAAAAGAAAAGAAAGTCCAGTAGATTAGTTTGATGAATTTTAGAACATTTTAAAAATTACTTTTGTGGGCTGGGGATTTAGTTCAGTGGTTAGACTGCTTGCCTAGCAAGTGCAAGGCCCTGAGTTCAATCCCCGGAATAAAAAAAAAAAAATTGCTTTTCTAACATAAAAAAGTAACCAAGCTTTACTCACAAAGATCTAACTAGAACTACTCAATATTAAAATACCTTCTCAAAGAAGCATCATCAACCACAAAGGCCCTGTGTTTACAGATTACGTGAATCAAGTCATATCAAACAGAACAAATCTAAACTCTATTATTCACTTTAAAAATAAAACCTGTGGTCAAATCAACAAAATTCAGACATACAGAGACAATGGTTACAATGTAGCATTACTAGCCTTAGAAGAGTACTGGCAGTGTTTTAAGAAGGAAAAAACTGGATATACAGTAGTAGTAATTTTCCTTCTCACCTTGATAAAAATTCAGAAGCAAGTGAACTAAGGTTTACTCACTTTCTAGCTTTCAGAATTTTCCTCAACAGGATAATGATAAATCACCTAATAATCAAAGAGTGTTCTGCAGGTTTAACCATAGAAATAATGTGTAGGCAGGAAGAATGAAAAGCAGGCAAAACCTTAACATATCACTGAGATAAAGCACAAAAGTCAAATACTAATGTCGTTGAATAAGGCTGTCAAGAAAGATGCAGGAACAAGTCTCAATACAGTACTTCAACAGATTCATATGGGCGGAAAGACCAAAAACTCCACCCTACCACGAAAGATCTAACAATACTTAGGTAATCATGACCACTCTTTTAACAGTGTACAGCCTCATATCACAAATATTTATTTCATGTGTACTTAAATGAAGCAGTTACCAAAGACAACCATGTTCACCACAATACAGGTATTAATAACCTCTGTAACATGTAATGTTACCCTCCAAGTAGTTCACAGTAAAGCCAACCTAAAATCATGAGATCACTAAGGAATACTGTACATCAACTATGCTAAAGGTCAAAGGAATTGCATACTTTTTTGGATAACCCAGTGGAACTTCAACTCAGAATTCCATGAGTGAGAGTAGTTATCTTAGATTTATAATACATTTTTAAGTTCCCAAAGGATGAGCATTTTTACCTTGCCTTATTTTTAGAACTACACATCATACTGCATGTATCACATGACATGATGTAACTGTTAGCAAAGAAAATGGCCCAAGCCATTGAAAACATACATGGTAAGAAACAGATTCATGCAAACTAAACAATCAACATATTTCATACCACTTCAAAAATTTTTAAGTTTTTTTAAAATTGAAGGGGTATCTAGTAACCTATGTAAAAACGACAGAGAAATGTACTTTGTATTTTAAAATAGAAATTTACCCGACTATGGGGAAAAGTGACATGAAGAAAAAGGTAACCGTAATACTGTATTCTTCTAAAGCTACAGGATTAAAAGTAAAAATACTGTGGCTCAAAAATGCAACAGAAATGATACATAGGTAAAAAATAATTACTCAAAAGTATCCATTCTCATAAGAAAGGAAAGAAAAAAAGAGCCTTAACTGACAACGCCTTCAGACAACTGAAATTTCCTAAACTGGTAAGACAGTATGTAAGAATAGGAACCTAGTACTGTACAGCCTATGGAAGAGGGGGAGGGGAAACACACCCACTTAAGCCTTTGTAAATAAGGATACTTTAAATGATCTAAAAAGCAAGAAAACACAAACTACAGACCATTCTGATAAATGGAAAACATATTCTATGTACTATTTTCCATACTTGAAAGTACTTTGAGACGAAGTCCAATAACAATTTATTAACTATATCATGATTATGCAAGGCAAAGATTATGTAATTTCATCGTTTATTTTAAAATATTCTCCGACTCCACAACTAAAAAAACTAAAACATTCTGATCTCTGCAACGAGGAGGGGGAAGGTTTCTCTTAGCTTACAATTTAAAATATAAACATACACCCCAAAACAAACAAAAAACCACAATGATGGCTAGCCACGTGACAAAGGAGATGGCAACACCAGGATTGTGAATGGAGGGGAGGGAGGCGAGGCTGGAGGACTAGAGATTTCTCGGAACTTTGGAGACCGCGGGATTCGGGTCTCCTGATCTTTGAGGTACCAAACTCTGGCCTCTACCAGTTGTACTGTTAACACCCTCAAGTACAGTTTCGTTAATAGGTCACAGAAAATACTCCAGTGACCTCCAGAATAAAAAGGAGAAAAACAGAGGTGGAGGAAAGAGCAATTTAAAGTGGCGCCATCGTGTCACCCCCTTCCCCTAAGGCAATCGATAACCAATAGTTAAGTAACGTGTTTCTCAAAATCCACATTGGGACGCCAACATTGGAAAACAAAAGGATTTTTAAGTAAAATACGGGAGTACGGTTGTTTATCATAAAGAAAACAATTAAACTATTTGAAGCGAATCAAAAGACCGTCAGCCGGAAAGCAGGCCCCCAAAAAGGCAGTAAGATCCAACTCACTTAAAAAGCAAATACAGTAAATGCCTCTTCCTCTTTAGTTTAAAAAAAAACAAAAAAGTCCGCCTGAGGGAGATATTTGAAAACGTAAGTGACCTCAATTTACAGGCAACAAAAATAATAATAATAATCAGAGTTCTGATACAAACCGTGAGACACGCAAGATGTTCGAGTAAAGAAAGCCTTTTGCAGTCAAGAGAAGTTCAAAGCGAGAACCAGAGTTTGTTTTGGTTTTTTTAAGGGAATAAGCCGTGTTCTTCAGGCCGCCTTTTTAAATAGAACGCCAAAGGAAAGCCCAGCGAACGAGGCGGCAGCTGGCGGGGAAGGGCCCCGCACACCCCCGCCCTTGGGGCGCCTCCCAGCCCGGACCCGCAGCGGGGAAGCCCGGAGAGGCCATTTAAAGTTCCGGGGATTTTTCCTCCCCTGCCCTGCCTTTCTAGTTACAACTAACAAAGAGAAGGAGAAATGGGAGCCACAGAGAGAGCGAGGAGAAGGAGAAAGGGCAGCGGGAGGAGGAGGAGAGGAGCAGCAGCAGCACCTACCACGTGATGGAGGAGCGTAGCCCGGGCGGATTCGGCCCCACAAAATGGGCGCAGTTTGCAAACAGCCCCCGGCCTGGGCGCCGAGGGCCGGCTGGCGGGGGCGCGCGGCGGCGGCTCGGCCGGGCCCGCCGCTCTCCTCCCCCCGGCGCCCGGAGCCGCCCTGACTTTCCGGGCGGGGGGGCGAGGCGGAGGGGGAGGGGAAGGCGGTGGCGCGGGGAGCGGCCGCTTTTTCTTCTCTTCGGGCCCTTTCTCCGGCCTTCCTCCTCCTGCAGGGCCTGCGCACGGCCGGAGTCCGCAGCCTGGCCTGGCGGGCGGGGGCAGAGGGTGAAGTCGCCCCCCCGCCCCGCACAAACAAGCGCCGCCGTCTGCAGCCCGAGCCCGCACCCCGGCCGCCACCCCCGGGAGCTTCTTCCCGGCCGGGAGGCGCGCTCCGGCCGCCCCCCGCGCCGCCGCGACGAGACGAGTCGGCTTCACTACGGTGCTCACTTCTCCCGCCGGCTCGGCGAGCGGTGGCGGCGGTGGCGGCGGCACTGGGAAAATGGCGGCCGAGCTCCTTTTCCCTCCCCCCCTTTAATCTGAAGCGGAGGGAGAATGGAGCGAGCGAGCGGGCGAGCGCCGGGGACACGGGGAGGAGGGACAGCAGCGCCTCCGCCGGCTGCGGCTGCGGCGGCGAAGGGCCGCTCCGCCCCGGCGCGCCGCCAGGGGGCGCCCGGCGCACCGCCCCCGCGAGCCGCCAGGAGGCGCGGCCGCCGCCGCCTCAGTCATGGCTCCTCGCCGTATCTGCACCTCTGTCTGCGGAAGCCGTGGTGCCGGGCCCCATACCCTCGGACGCGCGGCAGCGGCACGCAGCACTGCGGCAAGCGGAGCTCGGCCCTGGCTCTAGCCGAAGCGAGGCTAACCTGAGGCGCTGCCGCCGTCACATTCCGTCCGCGCTCGGGCCACGAGCCGGTGTGAGGGGCAGGGAAGGGCGGATTGGCGCGGCGGAGCCAGAGGACGAGAGTGAGGAAGTGTGTGCACTGTGTTTATAGTACAGAGGCTGCGGCCTCGCTGCCACACGACCCCATGGCCAGCCGTGCGCTAAGCCGGGCAGGCAGCTCCCTGACCAGTAAGGCGGTCTCTGCCACCCGCCCTTTGTCCTATAACCGGCCACAGTACACTGCAGCACGGCTGGGCATTAGCCCCAGCGCCGCGCTCCGCAGCCGCCAGAGCAAAAAAAAAAAAAAAAAAAAAAAAAAAAAAAAAAAAAAAAAAAAAGTACACCATTGCGCAGGCGCGAGCGACGGCTCTGCGCCGGGCCGCTAGGGAAAGGGCCGCCGGGAGCCAAAGGGGAAGTGATGGCCAACCAGCGCCGGGCCCGCTGGGAATTGTAGTTTGTGTTAAGAAGCACGCGTCTTGTTTTGGGTGTCATGGTTTGGCAGATCAGCCAAAACAGGCAAAGCATTACACAATGAGTATTTATGCTTCCTGCCGCCACCAAAGGGAAGTTCACTGCTAAGCTAAAAGTTAACAAAGAACTCCATAGAGAAACCCATCTCACAACAAAAACCAAACTTCCCACTTTCCTACCAGAGTTGGTTTAAAGTGGTGGCACCTTATCATTTCTTATGACCTGTTTATCAGTATTGTATCTTATTCTTTTCTCAAAATAGGGTCATAATATGGAACTTTTTCTGTGTTTAAAAAAATTAAGCAGTATAATACAAAGTGTCACATTTATACAAAGTATAATTCCACCTTTAAAAGCTAAAGTTGCCAAAGGTGACTTCGAGAGTAGACCTCAACAAAACTAGTTTAAATGACTTAAGAAAAAAATGGTTCCAACAAGTAAATCATAAAATTCAGCAATGAGAACTGTATGTGCTGCTACCAAAAAGGAAGATGCAAAATGCTCTACACTTTTTTGTGGTTTACCACTACCAATATCCGGTGTTATGTGTCACTTCTGCTCCTCAAAAAAAAAAAAAAAAAAAACCACCTCCCTATGGTTAGACAACAGTTTTAGCAGGCCCACCAAGTTACAATAATTCACCAGCCTCTACAGCATTTGCACCTATAGTTTCTCTGAGTTTCCATTTGTACTCAAGAAATCATACTCTCAGGCTAGCTATGGTTCTCAAATATTGAAAGCAGGCAGTTTTAGAATCACAGGGCCTAATTACACAAAAAAATAAAGTAATATGTATATGTATACATATTTGAATACACAATCAAAAGAGATCTTTAGTTTTGGGCTTTTAATTTATAATCTCTGGGAAGAAGACTGAGTTGATTTTTAAAATATACGCACACATATCTCTACATAAATAATAATTGCACAAAATACAGCAGGAGGATGTTGACTCACAATTCTAAAACCAAATAGAAGACAAAATGGAGTCCTAATCTGAGAATTCTGAAATCTAAATTAGCAAAAATTCCAACTAAGGGAAAGCTCTCTGCAATGTATGCTTAAATATTATATTCAAAAACACTCGTTACAAAATAATCTTACTACTGCTCCAACTCTTGAAAACTCAATTGTCTGATTTAATTAGGCCCCAAATAGGCATGTTTATGAATCTATTTTTCCAGTCTATTACAAGAATGGTAGAAATGCTCATTTTTAAAAACATGCATTTAAGAGCCAGGCATGGTAGTGCATGCTTGTAATCCTAGCACTTGGGAGGCTGAAGTAGGAGGATCACTACGAGTTCAAGGGCAGCCTGCACTACATAGTAAGGTTAAAGCCAGTCTAAACTACATAGCAAAACCCTGTCTAAAAAAAAAACAAAACAAAAGGAAACTGAGCAAGCCATCAATCCTACAGATGACACGGAGAAAAACACAGTCCCTCTTCCCAGACAGTGACACCTCAAACTGTTAAGATCACCTTGCAGCAAACCTTAAGATACCACCACCATCAAAGGGACTGAATAGAGTTGGCAAAAACCTTGGTCCTTGGGGACAGTATTAAGCCACAATATCAACCAATTCTTACATCTGGATTACTGTGAACTTCCAGTTACATTAGAATGATGTAACAAGAAACATTTCCTGTTTAAACCAGGTTTCTCATACCTAAAGTAAAAAACACAATGACTGATTTCTCATGTTTTTAGTACATTATGATTATTTATATCACCATATTTTATGTAACTAATTTATTACTCCTCAGAAAAGACTTACCCTTCTATAACAACTTTGTACCCATCTTTGTATCAAGTTGTCTCCCCAAAGCCTCAGGCAATCATAGGTGGGGCTTTTCAGAGGTGGCTGGATCAAGGATGTGTGATTACTAAATTAGTCCATTGACTGGTTTGGCATAGTTCTGGGAATAGATAATGGGAAGGCTCTCCCTGGGTGTGAGTGCTACCTGCCCTAAGGACCTGGATAAAATATAAGGAACAGAAAGAGGGTTGTCGCATGCAACTTGCTTCCTTGCTGCTTTTTGCCTTTCTGCCTTCTACCCACCATGAACTGTTTCTTCTCTGTGATGCCCCTCTGCCGTGCCACCCTGCTTTGGAGCTTGCCAACTATGAACTGAAACCTCTACAAACTATGAGCTAAATAAACCTTTCCTTTGGGTGTCAGTACTTTGTCTCAGCAATAAGAAAAGTAACCAAGATACCATTCATGTCTTTATCTGTGTCCTCTCTTTCTAGCAAGAGGAATCTCCCTCCTTACTATCCTTCCTTATTCATCCCCTAAACCCCATCTACCTCCAATTCATTTTATATGTCCCACTACACCACTGTTACCACTTATTTAATACTGTAGGTAGTTGGTACTATTCATCTTTGGTTAAACGCTCTCTGTATTTCCTCTGAGGTTATTTTCAAATACTAGCCTCACCTTTAGAAGCCAGCCTGCATGAAAGCCCTTGAAGGCAGGAACTATGGATATTCCAATTTCAGATCTACTACTTTCATCTATACAATAAGCAATTTCCAAAACTATACCTTCTAACTTCTAATGATACACTTCTAACAAACTAGAAATTCCTGAACATAATATTCTATTACAAACTCAAGAATTTGTATGCTCAAACTGTTCTCAAAATGACAAGGAATTACCTTCCCCACACATACTTAAAGCATTTATTATATTAACTCCAAGTTTGCAGCCTTGACCATTCAAAGGGCGGGTGCTTAGTTTTTGTCATTTACCACTGCATCCCTGCAACCTTGTCCATAACCTAACAGAAACGAGATACTTCATAAGAATTTGTTGAACACACAATAAAGGTTATTTGTATACTAATTTAAAATGGAGATAATAGTATATATACCTCATAAGTTTAAACTTGTTTGTGAGTGAAGCTATTTTCTGTAGTTCTAAAATTGGCTTTGAGCAACGAAGTGTGGAGGTCCTGATGGAGTCAGGAGTCAGAGGGAAAAAAATACTCAAAGAGAAAAAAAGGACGAAACAGGTGCACAAGGCAAAAGGCACTTTATAAAAACTTTCTAAGTCAGTTACTGATTCTAAAACTATGATAAAACTTACACACATACACACACACACAAAAACCCTTGCTCTGATGACACAGCTAACCTAGGAATTTTGGAAGATGGCACACATGCTCCCTCCAATGAATAGGCACATCATTCTTGAAAAGGAATATTCCTTTTTAATCCAGTAATCCCTGCATTCTTGAACGGGGTTCTCTGTATATGCAGAAACATATGCTATGGAAGAGGGAGCAAATAAAGCCACAGAATAAAGGAGAAAACTTTCCAACGTGCCAATGTAATCAGATACTGTAGTAAACTTTGATACACTTTTGTTACACACAAAGAACAAAACACACAGGGCTGGGGATTTAGCTCAGTGGTTAGAGTGCTCGCCTAGCAAGCACAAGGCCCTGAGTTCAATCCCCGGCACACAAAAACAAACAAACAAAAAAAACCCGCAAAATTTTCATTCTTTTTTCAAGACAAGAGAAGGAATCTTCAGAGACATGTCATGGTTGTGACAAATTGCTCCAAACAACACTAGACTCAGGAAGTACTTGAAAAGTTAGAGAAGCACTAGTTTATGGACAAGTATGCAAAACTCACCGGACATGGTCTCTTTGTGAAGTTTATGAAAACCCAAAACATCTAACATATAAATTGTCATGGACACAATCCTATCAAAGACAGCATAAGTTACTGAGAACATGACTAGAATTCAGGAAATGCTAAAGTCCCTGTCTTATCTCTGTCATTCATTTACCAAAGAATCATATATAATTTTCTCAACAGCAATCTGTCTTCATTTCTGAATGACACTCACAAAAACTACAGTATCCGACATTCACTATTTTCAATCATACTCCAAATCAATCTCCACAATCAAACTTTCACAAAAATTTAGCTAACAAAGTTTGCCCCAAATGAACTAATTTCAATTAGCATGAAATACATAAAATAGCTAAGTGAAACTATTTTCTGTGGTATAAGGAAGGAAAACAAACCCTCTTTGAAAGTGATGGGAAAAAAAACTACTCATACTTCCAAAATATCTGGTAGAATATCAAAATAAAACCTGGAGGCCCCTAACTATAATCCCAGCACTCAGGAGGCTGAAGCACAAAGATTACAAGATCAAACCCTGCCTGAATTATATAGTGGAACTTTGTCTTAAAAACAAATGACCTTGCTGCTAATATTTAGGCCACAGCATCAAATTTTATAACGTGACAACAGTAATACTTATATTCCTAACTTAAACTATTTCTTTCTTTTTGCTCTGTGAAAGTGTGTAAGTGTGTCTACGTGTGTATGCATGGGCTGGAAATTTGAACCTGAGCCTCCAAAATATTATTAATGCTTTACTACTGAACTCTACCCACAACCCCTCTCTAATTTTCAATAAAACTGGACATACCCGTAAAGTCCTGCTGTAAGTTCCCATTCATCCATAAATATTAAGTGCCTACTGATTACTAAACACTATAGTACCTCTAGGAAAATAAAAAAGTTATAAGCTATGCAGTAGTCGAGAAAAATCACTTCTATTCACTGATATTTTATTTTGAGGGAGGGTGTTGGGGATCAAACTCACAGTCTTGCACTTTTTAGACAAGTGCTCTACTACTTGAGCTAAATCTCCAACCCCCACATTCATTGATATTTTAAATGGCTAAGAATTCAAAGCTAAAAAGTGATCAGAGAACAATTAGCAAAATTTTAGTAGGCTTACACTTCCTATCCATTCTTCTGACCCCTTTTCTGAAGCTTGCCTAAATCATCCCAGAAATGGTAAAATTAGGTGTTATTTATGGCACAATAAAAATGAGCTAACAAAGCAAGTATCCCAATTCAAGAAAAGAGGTTACAGGAACTAAGTAGACAGCAAAGATGTAAAGTACTAGACCTCTACCCTGAATGTCTCAAGGTAGGCAGCAAAGGTCTAGAAAAGTAAAACTGTAGCCTACTCCAATCATATTTAATTCTGCATCTCCTTTTTGTTCGCAAATAATTTGCTATTACCCTCAGAGAGACTTCTAGTTTTTTTCTGATTACAGTAAGTTCAATGATAGATTGTTTTTTAAATATTAGTTATATAACTATTATCTTCATTGAGTAATTAGGAATTAAAACTTACTATTGATAAATGAGTGTTCAAAGTCAAACCAAAATTATTTCACATGAAACCCGAGGACATGTTTCAATTCATTCAGTAGGGCCATTATTATTCTGATACCCAAACCAGACACAAACATCACAAGAAAACTTTAGACCTGCAAAGCAAAATGAATCCAGTAACATATAAAGAGGATTATACACCTTTGCTAAATGTGATTTATCCCAAGAATTCACAGTTGGTTTAACATCTGAAAGTCAATTACAGTATTATAAAATACAATATTAATAGAGGATAAAAATTACATGACCATCTTAATGGATGCAGGAAGTGTACTTGACAAATTATAAGGAAAACATTCAACGAAGTAGGAATTGAAGGAAACTTATTCAACCTGACAAATAGTATTTATTAAAAAATCCATAGCTAAAACTGCACTTAACATACAAAGACAGAATGTGCTTCCTTAAGATGAAGGACAAAACAAGTATGTCCTCTCACCACTTGAAGTCAACATTGTACTAGAGGTTCTAGCCAAGGCAAGTAAAAACACAAGCATTTAAGTTAGAAAAGAAGACATAAAACTATGTCTAATTACCAGTGACAAAATCTTATATATATAAAATCCTAAGGAACCCACAAATAAAATATTAGAGCCGATGAACAAGTTCAACAAGGTTATAGGATACCAGATCAACATACAAATAGCAATCGTATTTCTATATACTAGCAAAGCAAAATATGGAAATGAAATGAACAATTCCATTCACTATAGCATCAAAATAAAATAAAATACTTCAAAATGAATTTAACAAAAGAAGTAAAAAAGTTACTGTAGTCTATAAAAACTGCCAAGTGTGACAGCTCATGCCTGTAATCCCAGCACTCTAGGAGGCTAAGGCAGGAGAACTGCAAGTTTGAACCCCACCTGGGCAACTCAACAACTTAGCAAGACACCATCTTAACATAAAAAAGGGCTAGGGATGTAGCTTAGTGTGAAGGCTCACACACACACACCCCTGCCAAAAGAAGTTAAAGAATTTCCAGTTAAATGGGAAGATAGCCCATGTTCATGAATCAGAAAACAAAACATTGTTAAAATGCCAACACTCCCTAAATTGACCTACAGATTCCATGTATTCCCAGAATATTCAGAGCAATCAAAGATGGACATGGTGGCACACATGTATCTGCAATTCCAGTACTCTGGGAGGCCAACACAGAAAGATTACAAGTTTGAGCCTGGACAGCTTAAGAGATTTAGCATGATTCCATCTCAAAATTTAAAAAATAAATAAAAATTTTTAAAACTTGTAAAGAAAGGACGAAGTTAGAAGACTCTCATTTCCAATTTTGTTTTGTTTTGTTGAGATATAGTCTGTGTAGCCCAGGCTGGCCTTGGACTTGTGATCCTTCTGCCTTAGCTTCCTGAGTGCTGGGACTATAGTATGCAGCACCTCACCCAGTTCCAGATTTTAAAACATAGTGCAGTACTGGCATAAGGACAAATATACAGATCAAAGGAATAAAACTGCAGGTCTAGAAATAAAACCTCACATTGACAGTCAGTTATTTCAAACAAGGGTGGCAAGATGATTCAGTGGTAAAAAGAATGGTAAAAAGACTGCTGGGACAGTGATTATCTGCAATAGAACAAAAAACTAGACCCCTATCTCACACTATACACAAAAATTCATTGTAATTGATTTAAAAATGGGTCAGAGTCCTAAATTCAAAAGGTGAAACAATAAAATTCCTAGGAAAAAAGCAGTAGTTCACAATCACCTTGGGTTAGACAATGGTTTTAGGATATAGTACCAAAAGCACAAGTAACAAAAAAAAATAAATAAAATGTGCTTCAATTGATCAATCCCCCCCCCTTTTTTTTTGCTGGGGATTGAACCCAGGGACTTCTACATGCTAGATAAGTGCTCTATCACCAAGCTACATCTCCAGCCCTTTTTATTTTCAGACACAGTCTCACTAGATTGCCCAAGCTGGCCTCACACTTGCAATCTTTCTGCCTCAGCCTCCAGGGTAGGCTGGGATTACAAGCATATAACTAACATACCCAGCTAAAATTACAAATCTTTGTACATTAAAGACCACCATCAAGAAGTTGGAAATACAAAGCACAGAATAAGACATTTGCAAATCTTATCTGACAAGGGATTTGTATACAAAATATATAAATAACTCTTACAACTCAACAATAAAAAGACAATCCATTATAAAAATATCCAAAGAATATGAATAGATATTCCTCCTAAGAAGACATATAAATGGGGTCTGGGGATTTAGCTCAGTGTTTAGTGTGCTTGCCTAGCAAGCTCAAGGCCCTGAGTTTGATCCCCAGCACCAAAAAAAAAAAAAAAAAAAATCTATAAATGGCCAATAATCAGATGAATAGATCTCATTATTAGTCATCAGGAAAATACAATTCAAAACCACAGTAAGATACTGCTTCACTCACTGGGGTGGCTGCAATCAATAAAAAGTAACATAGTTACAGATGCTACTAAGGAGGTAAACTGGAACCCTCATACACTGTTGGTAGAAATACATAGCAGCACAGCTGCTGTGCAGTTTAGTAATTCCTCAAATAGTTAAGAGTTACCATATCACCTAGCAATTCTACTATTAGGTATACCCAAAACTGAAAACAGGTATCCAGACAAAAACTTGTACAATTTTTTTTTCAGTACTAGGGACTGAGCTACATCCTTTCTATTTTTTTTTTGGGACAGGATCTCTCTAAGTTGCTAAGTTGCCCATGCTGGGCTCAAACTTGCAATCCTCCTGCCTCAGCCTCCCAGAGTGTTGGAATTAGAGGCATGTACCACTACAAAGACTTATAAGGATGTTTACAGCAACATTATCCATAATAGCCAACAGATGGAAACAACCCAAATGTCCAATCAACTGATTAATGGGTAAGAAAAAAAGGGATATGCATAAAACAGAGTATCACTCAACCATAACAAAGCATGAAATATTGATGTATGCTATAACATAAATGAACCTTAAAAACAGGCTAAGTTCGCAAGGCCCTGAGTTCAATCCCCAGCACTAAAAATAAAAAAAATAAAAAATAAAAACAGGCTAAATGAAAAAAGCCAGTCATAAAAGACCGCATATTATATGATTTCATGTGATTGATAGGGGAGAGGCTTGGGGAAAAAAAAGGGACTAGACTGACTGCTAAAAATTATAGACTTTCTCTGGGAGATATTAAAAATTTTGTAAATCTGTATTGTAGTGATGAACAACTCTGTAAGCATAATAAAAATCCATTGATTGTACATTTTAAATGGGTAAATTTTGGTAATTGTAATACAGCCCAGTAAAGCTTCTTAAAAAGGAGGATGCCAAAATAGCACTTAATTTCTAAAGAATTTCACTTTGCATAAAAATGATGAACCACCTATGAAAAACAAGATAAGCCATAGTTCTGCTGTTTACTCCTTGAGAAATTACCTGCGAGTGCTGATTTGCCTTTATGTTACACTTGCAAGCTCATAGCCAGCAGTATATGTAAGCAAAACTTAGGTTTACCTCAAACTTAAATTACTTAAGTGAGAATGAAATTAGGAAGGCTTAACAAATCACTGATATAATCAGTTATCTACAGGATGGAAACAAGATAGGACATCAGTGAGTGAATGAGGAGTAAACAAAACACAAAATCTGCCAGGTGCTGTGGCTACACCTGCAGTCCTAGTTCTCCAAGAGGCTGAGGCAGGAGAGTTCAAGCCAAGCTTGGGCAATCTGGGAACTTAATGAGACCTGGTCTCCAAATTTAAAATTTTAAAAAGTATAGGTATGTAGGTCAGTGCAAAGGCCCTGGGCTCAATCCCCAGTAGCACAAAAGGTTAAAAAAAAAACAAACACAAAATCCTATTACTAGAAGGGTAATCTTCAGAGACTTAGGAGTGGAATGTATTATTATTTTTAAAGCTTGAACAAAAGCAATAGTATTATATTCTGCCTGAAGAATATTATAACAGATGGTTGGCAAAGTTTCCATAAAAGGCTAGATCAAAAAGAAAATATTTATTTGGCATTGTCATTGCTGGCACTATCAAGGGTATAAAAAAGATGCCCTAATCCACAAATAGGGGCATCTAAAAAGAAGAGTATGTGCTGAACAGGAGAGAATACGCTGATCAGCCAACTCATTTCCCAGCCAGACTAATCATTTTAATTTTTTCCTCTGTAAACCAACAACTCTTTTGTTTGCACAGTCTAAGGTAAATGTGATTAACACAAGTCCATCCCCTAGTAATCAGTGGACTGAGATAATTAACACTGGACTAGCATTCTAGTTCTAGGTTTACACTAAAGTAGTTGTGTAACTTGAGCAAATTACTTAACTGTTTTCAATTTTTTTTGTGCATAAAGTGAGAGACCCTGATAAATTTCAGTCAAGGTTTCTTTTTACTCCAAAGCTTAATGAATCAGAAACCTAAAATATACAGTAATAATAATAAAATGGAGTTCAATAATCCATGTGTTTAACAACACAAAACTTCTTTGGAAGTGAAATGATATAAAATTTTAATAATACCTTCTCAAAAATATTAGAGTCTACTCAAGACATACATACACAAAAGAACTTGGTTCTAAATTATTATAAAAAATTAGGATATGTAACCCACTAGTAATTGAGATAAAAACATTTAATTGATTAACATTCTGCAGAGTCAGGAAAAACTAAAAGTGTCTCGTGTGACTACCCAATTTTTTTTTTCTTTTCCAATATTGGGGATTGAACCAGGGCCCTCACGGAGCTACATCCCCAGCCCTTTACATTTTTATTTTGAGACAGGGTCTCACTACGTCTCCTAAGTTGTATTGTTTTTCTATTTTAACAAGGTTTTTTCCTCCCTTTTACCATGCTACTTAGCAATTTAAAGTTTTTGGTTGAATACCTGACTTTTTGTTTTGTTTTGTGGTGCTGGCGATTAAACCTAGGCCTTCATAATCCTCAGATTTTTTTTATTTTTGAGACAGGGTCTTGCTGAGTTGCCCGACTAGGCTCAAACTGTGATCCTCCTGCTTCAGCCTCCTTGAGTACTGGGGTTACAGACATGCTCCACTACATCCTGCAGAACCTAACTTTTTTGATTTCTTGCTTTCATAAAGTACTTTAATAACTTTTTTTTTTTTTTTTGTGGTGCCGGGGATTGAACTCAGGCCCTTGTGCTTGCAAAGCAAGCACTCTAATCACTGAGCTAAATCCCCAGCCCCTTTCATAAAGTACTTTAAAGTTCATCTCTATGCTTTATATTGCAAATTCACTTTTCTGAATAAAAAATTAATTTTCTATAACTAAAGCCTGTTATTTGGTGTATCTATGTGTTTTCTAAAATTGGGTAGAAAGCCGAGCATGGTGGCATATCCATGTAATTCCACTCTGGGAGACTGAGGCAGGAGGATCACGAAAGTTTGAGGCCAGCCTGGACTATAATAGCAAGACCCTGTCTCAAGAAACCAAAATAAATAAATAAATTATAAAATGCTAGATTTCAAATAAGGATTGGATGGGTCACTTAATAAATTAGGATATAAGGAGTTGATCAAAGAAAGACAATTGAAGTTGGAGATTTAGCTCAAGTGGTAGAGCACTTGCTTAGCAAGCACAAGGTCCTGAGTTCAATCCCCAGCACCCTCAAAAAAAACAGCAAGACAATCGATATACAATTTTTATTTGCTTCAATACTTACTAGTGAGAACATCTATTTCTAAATCACTCTTTAAAGAATACAAATCACTGACAGTGAACCAAAGACATCATTAAATAAACATGCTTCCAAAATGACATTTAAAATGCCAGCTAGTCAGAGAGTTCTAAAATATTCTCTAGGTTTTAAAGGAATTAAAATGTAAATTATACAACTGCTGGGGAGACCATACTAGCAGACAATCATATAAGAGTGACCTATAGACTCTTGTGTCAGAGAAAACAGAATAGAGATCTATTTCTTTTATTGACAACATTTACCCAGCCCCTTGCTCAACCTTGGGCATATTTAGGCACTCTAAATATTTGCTGAACAAAAATAAACAAAAAAGCCAGCCTGGTGGTATACATCTGTAATCCCAGCACTCAGGAGGCTGAGGCAGGAGGACCGCCAAGAGTTCAAGGCCAGCCTGGACTACACGGTGAGTTCAAGACTAGCCTGAACTACAGAGTAAGACCCTATCTCAAAACAAAAACAAACAAACAAACAAATGCTCAATGTAATTCCCACCCACTGAAGAGACAGGCTTCGCTACAACTCCAAATCAGCCAAAGTGGCAAATATCCATTAGAGGATGGGATCATAAGAAATACAGCATAAATAAGGAAACAATAACAGTTTCTAAAAAGGCAAATCACACACCAGTTTACCCAAATTCTCTCAGAAGAAAGTAAGTACATAAATATAATTTATGTGGGCTCTCATAAAAGTCTTTAAAAATTCTACATAAAATACTGCTTTTTAAAATCTGAATGATCACAGAATTCTGAATATTTACCACAGATGGAGTATGGTTTAGAGAAGGAAAGTTATAGGTGGATACTGAGGCACTACCCCAACTGAATAAAGATTGATATTAATGTTTTTTAACATTTTAACAATTTGTATGAAAAATTTTGCCAGCTACTCCTCAAAGAATCAATATCTAGAACATACAAAGAACTAAAAAAAAAAATCAGAACCCCCAAATTTAAAGACACAATTAAAAAATGGGCATCTGAAATGAATCGACATTTCTTAGATGAAGAAATGTGAACAGTCAATAAATATAGGGGAAAAAAATCGCTGGCCAAATTCAAGAAATGCAAATTAAAACAACACTAAGAGCCCATCTCCAGAAAGAATGGCTGTCACCAAGAAATCAGTAACAAATGCTGGTGAAGTTGCGGGGAGAAAGAAACCCTTCTCCACTGTCAGTAGGACTGAAAACTGATACAACCACTATGGAAATCAGTATGGAGATTCCCCACAAAACTAAAAGTAGAAATTTCATTTGACCCAGCTCTTCCCCTTTTGGGTATCTTCCAAAATGAGTTAAAGGGATCATACCGCAATGATGTATGCACACCCATGTTTATAGCAGCACAATTCATAATAGCTAAATTTTGGAAACTGTCTAGGTGTCCATCAACAGATAAATGGATTAAAAAAATAAGGTATTTATAGGCAATGGAGTACCACTCTGTCAAAAAAAAAGATAAACAAGTCATTTGTAGGAATATGGATGCACCTTAAGACCATAATGATATTAAGTGAAGTAACTAGACACAAAAGCTTAAATATCACATGGTTTCCCTTATATGGAAATACACACACACACACACACACACACACACACACACATATATATAATGAAAGACAGATAATAAGAAAAAAGAGAAACAGAAAAAAAGGTATTGTAATCCACAACAGACAACGTATCTAAAAGTGTACCTTGACTTAGTACCTAATTGTCTTACACGTATTATATGTTCTTTGGCCTACTAGTCTGCTTTTCAATCTGTACATACGATAATAAACTTTATGAGGTCCTGTAAGATAAACAAATGAATCTGATGCTGGAAAAATAAAAGGGGGTAGAGAAAGGGGGAAAAAGAAGAGAACTGAAATGTGCTATATACATGTACCAATCCCCTACAGTGAGTGTAATCATTATCTACTGTAAACATGTACTAATAAAGTAAAAAAAAAAAAGTTATATGAAAGATATACAGGGAATCTCCCATTCACAGATGGAAAGATAAACTTCTAGATAATAAAATATCACACTGAGTTGGAAAACTGAAGGAAACTGAGAGATGGAAAGGATTTCTCAGTGTACCAGATGAGAAACATTTGCAAAACCTAGGATTTATTTTCAGCCTGGAGAATACTTTGGCAAGCATGAAAGCTGTCTAAATATTAGAAGGCCTATCCAAGCAGAAGAGAAACTAGACTCGCTCTAGGCAGTTCCTGTGTAGACAAAGTTAGGCCCAAAGTGGAAATTCCACAGCAATACACTTCAACTCAAGCTTTCTAACCATTAGACCTAAATAACAAGACAACTCTTACTCTGGGTTACCTCTAAGAGCCCACTGAGCTAAGAAAGACTGAAACATTGCAGTCAGGAAAACAGCAAGTATGTTACAGCATAGACAAAAGAAAAGTGAAGTATTTACAGGATAAAAACCTAAGTTATACTTAAAGGACTCATGCCTTCCAGTCAAAAAAGAGAATTTTTAAATAATTATAGAATGTACCTTAGAGAAAATATGATGTTCTACACTGAGAAAAAGGAAAAAGATGAAACTCTATTAGCAAAAAGGAAAAGACTGTAAACCAAACATAGTTTCCTATACTTCTATCAAATCATACTTTAGCTGTATCTAAAGCGTAGTTCTCAAAAAAAAGGGCAGTTTTCAAGTAAAAAGAAATGTTTTAATAAAAAAGCATTAAACACAATGAAGCTCTGAGTGGTTATCATAAATCCAAAAGAGAAACCAATGCTGACAAAGATAGAGTGAAGTGTATAAGAGAAAAGACTAAAAAGTTTTAAGAAGTTTCACTGTAAATTAAATTGAAAAAGTATCTTTAACTGAGAAAACAGGAGTCGCAAGGGGCAGTATGATACTAAAAGTCAGAAAATAATACCAATATGATAAACACTAATTTATCCATCAAATCTCAATACAATATACTAAGCTTTTAAGCTTTAAGATTGTTCTTTTTGTTGTTGTTTTTGCTTTTGTGGTACTGGGTATTGAGCCCAGGACCTCAACATATGCTAGGCAAATACTCTAGTACTCAGCTATATCCTCAGCTTTTCTTAATAATTTTTATTAGTACTTGTTTGCAGTACATGCAGCTTACAATCATTTTGGGGAGTGGGTACATGTACATAATACTGTACAACCTGTTTCTCTGTTTAATTCCTTTCCACCCCTTTCCCTCCCTCCTGTTAATTCCCTTTTCCCCATTTTCATTCTTATTGATATTATTTAATTTTGAGATAGGGCTTCACAATGCTGCCCAAGCTGGCCTTGAACTTACCATTCTCCTGCCTAGCCTCCTGACTATTGTATTTCTTTATACAATAGATAAAAGATACTTGTAAAGATGTGTTATCACCTAGAGGAGTTTAGAGTTAAAAATACATTTGAAGAAGTGCTTAAATTCATATATAAATCCATTCTGGGTTCCTATAGGGTAGAAACAAGGTCTGAGGTAAAGCCCTAAATTTCTGAGGATAATTTTTTTTTAGCTTAACATCTTTTTTTTTGGTATAGTTCCTCCCATTCTTCTATCTAGGTATGTGTGTGTGTGTCTCTCTCTCTCTCTCTCTCTCTCTCTCTCTCTCACACACACACACACACACACACACACAGAGACATGTTATCTTTTATAGTTTTAGAATCCTTCTTCTATAGCTCTGTATCATGAATTTTTCATTTATCACATATTCAATATAAGAAAATAAAATTCTTCAAAAATATTATTTTATGGCTGTATAATTGTGTACCCTTAAATATACCATAATCCATTTTTCCATTATTCTTCCTGCTCTTTAGGTTATCATTTCTTACTAGTATAAATAATAATATAATTAATGTTTTTCTCACAAGTCTTTCTAAATTCCTATTCTCTCCTCCTTAGGATAAATTCCTTGGAGTACGATTACTGAATTAAAGAAAATTCTTAGGTTTGTCAACATATGCTGCCAAAATATCTCCCAGAAAAACTGGGTCCATTGCACATTTTCACTAACAGTTTTGAAGACAGTCCCTTTACCAACCTTCGACAGCAGTTCATTTGCCAATTTGACAGATTTTTAAAATGTCATTTAATCTGTATTCCTTTGATTAGTTATCAAAATAAAATGTTTCTCTTATGCTTCTTGGTCATTTGTACTTCTTCCTTGTGAACTCTGATCATGTTCTATGTCAGTAAAGCTTTTCTTACTTTCCCTTGGCTGTCACTCTTGAAAACCAGTTGAGATGAAGTCACAAATCAGTAACTTCAGCTCCCCCTGCTGGCCAAATAATTACCACCATGCCAAGAGCCAGATAAAAGTAAACTGTGGGCTATCAGTATTCCCTATTTTCCAGGCTATTACTACAAAAACAATTTATACATAGTGAGTAAGGAGAAAATTCTGTTCAGCTAACTTATATTTAACATAGATATTATAGATAAGGGGAGAGGTACAACTGCTCACTAATGTCCAAGAATTAACGTCACAAATACTTCTAACATCATCAGTTCCCTGCCAGACATACTACCTCGTTGTCACAGAGCTAAGTAATATTTATTTCCCTGAACTTTATTCTAATAATGTGAAAACATCTTAGTTACCATATAACTCTTGAGTTGTCAGCAAACTAGATCTCTTTCTGAAAACAAAAATAAGCCAGGCACAGTGACACACACCTGTAACCCTAGCTACTCTGGAAGCTGAAGCACAATGCTGGGAAGTTTGAGATCAGCCTGCGCAAATTAGTAAGGCCCTGTCTCAAAATAAAAAAATATAAAATGGGCTGGGGATATAGCTCAATAAAAGGACCTTAGGTTCAATCCCCAGTCCTGAAAAAAGAAAAGATGAAAGTGCCAGCTTCTCTCCCCACTCCTCACATGCGCTCTTCTCCAGTGCACACGGCACTCTGACCCAATCCAGGGGCCTTTCCTCCCACAGTCCCCTTCACTCAGGACAGGGAAGGAATTTGGAGACTAGCCTGAAGACAACTGGCATAGCAATGTCAGAAGAGAAGGAGTTCTGGGACTAACCTCTGATGACAATGGACATAGCAATGTCATAACACTGATTTATTCAGAGCAGTTCCAGAAGAGTTTAAAAATCTGATGAAAGCATCAATCCCTTCTCTGCATAATATACAACAAAACCACATCATTTTGTATTGAATTGCCAAAGTATGTCATTCTTCATGTATTTTAACCATAATCCCATCCTTCATGTATTTTATCTTCCAGCCATCACTAAAGGTGTTTCAGGTGTTTTGGTTTTTCTTTCTTTTTTCTTCCGATGCTGGGATTTGAATCCAGGGCCTGGCCACGTTAGGCAAGTGCTCCAGCATGAGCTACATCCCCACCCAACTAAAGGTCTATCTGCTCTTGTTGGGCAAATAACTTATTACTGCTTTCTTTTCTTTTAATTTGTATTTGAACCAGTACATGTTACAGTACAGTTATTGTAGGATATTTGCCAAATAATTTATGTAAGCTTCATTTGCTGGTAAGCCACCCTACTACAGAAAGAATGCATGAAAGCAGAGGGGAGAAATGAAAAACAAAAATCAAAACAAAAAGAAAAAAATGAAAGCAGAGGGAGGAGTTGTTGGAGGCTGGGAGGATAGTAACAGCTTATAGTAAGGTGAGGTCATGAAGTAGACAACAACAGACAAACAAATAAAGAGAAACACCAAAAACTGAGCACAATAAGTGCTTACTAATCACTATTAAAGTATACATGATGGTCTCCAAAAGTACTTTTAATATTTCTATCAATAGATATCAGCACAGTATAGTAACTATATAATACGGTAAGGGATTATGAGGATCTCCAACCATTTTGAATTACTGGTGGCACCTGCCTGTAATCCCAGCTACTCGGGAAGCTGAGGCAGGAGAATGGCAAATTCAAGGCCAGCCTGGGCAATTTGGCAAGACCCTGTCTCAAAATAAAACAGTATACAAGATTAATACACACATACATACACATAACACACACACACACACACACACACACACACACACACAAACCTTATTTCTATATACATCTGGCCTTCCATTTCTGGAGGTACTATATCTGCAGTTTCAACCGTGGATCAAAAATATTTGAAAAAAATTTTGTCTGAACTAAGAAAAACAACAACAAATAACAAAATAAAAATTTATAAAAGAGTCGGACTGAGTGTGGTGGCACACATCTGTAATCCCACCACTCTAGCAGCTAAGGTTAAGAGGACTAACCTGAGTGCGAAGCCAGTTTAGACTAGAGAGTGAGTTTAAGGCCGGCCTAAACTACATAGCCAGACCCTATTTGGCAAAGAAAGAAAAGGAAAAGAAAAAGAAAAAGAAAAGCCACATGTGATAATGCATGCCTGTAATCCCAGCACTTGGGAGGCTGAGCAGGAAAATTGCCAGGAGTTCAAGGACAGCCTGGGGACAGTGAGTTCAAGGCCAGCTTGAACTATATAGCAAGATCTTGTCTCAAAAAACAAAAACAACAAAAAATTTAGAGTGGGGTTGAAGAGTAGCTCAACGCTCCCTGGGTTTAACCGTCAGTAACATTTTTTAAAAAAACTTTGCTGGGAGGGCTTTTAAGAAAAAGTGGCCAGGTGTGGTGGCACATGCCTGTAACCCCAGCTACCCAGGAGGCTAAGGCAAGAGGACTGAGTGAGAGTGCAGCCTGGGCAACTTGGTAAAACCCCGTATCAAAGTAAAAGTAAAAAGGGCTGGTAATGTAGCTCTAGCATGCAGAGGCTGTGGGTTCCAAAAAGAAAAAAAAAAATTATAAAGAAAGGTAAAATTATGTACAGGACATTTTCTTCAAGGAGGCAAAGAAGTATATAAGATCTTTATTTTTTTAATTTAAGAAGTATATAACATCTTTTAGAAAGATTCACATAAATAATAATTTGAGGTCAACACTAGAAGTTTTAGGAGAGGAAACTACCAAGCAAAGTCACATGTAGGCCAAAGGTCAAAGACAAAAACAACTTCTGGAGCTGGAGGCATAGCTTCGGGATAGAGAGCCCCTGAAGGCCTCCCATCCCAGCTCAACAACAACAACAACAAAAATTTTAACAAAAACAAAACTAATAACCAGCAGCATCCGGGGTCCATATTGTATGTATAAAAGCTTAAACATACCTTAAAGGCAATGAGGAGGGGAGCAGAAAGGTTGACCAAATCAATCAGGCCTGAACTTGCTCAGGTCTGGCTATTTCTGTGGTACCCATTTTGACCCCAAAAATGATAGTTTGAAAGCAAGGTGTTGGAGGATAACCATGTCAGCTGATGGAATAAATATATAAAACATCTCCTTATTCACTAGATGAATGGAGAATTAATCGCCATTATTGGATCTCTTTATCCCCCAAACTCCCCTAGACCTCTGGGCCTGGCGCTTACAAATTCAGGAATTCTCGAGTCCAGCAAGCTCCATAAAGGATAAGATGTGGAAGGAAAGATGATAATCTTGATCTTAATTTTTCAAACCAGAATTTTATTGGTAGCTTAAAATTTTTCCTATAGTTAAATTTTACATAAAGTTTCAATGAAAAAAGTGTCAATGATTTTTTTAAAAATCTGTGTATTTTAAAGATAAATACATGAGATGCTTAAAAAAATAATCTACTGTTTTAAATCATGCTACCAATTTACTTCAATATCTTCATTTCCTATGTCTGGGTGCTGAGGGTCTGCTACTTGTGAAGAGTGACATAAACTGGTAGGGATAAGAAGGCTACTGGACATTGTTACAGGCTAAATGGTGTCCTACAAAGAAGATATGCTGGACTCTTAACTTTCAAAACCTCAGAATGTGATCCTATTTAGAGGTCTTTATAGATGTAATAAATTAAAATAAGGTAAGGAGGGTAGGCTCTAATCCCATATGATTGCTATCCTTATAAAAGGGAAATCTTGGACACAGAGACATGAATACAGGGAGAACCCTATGTAAAGATGAAGTTAAAGTGCTGTAAGCCAAGACACTTCCAGAAACTGGAAGAGAGCCCTGATAGAGAAGCTGCCCAAACATTTCTACAGGAAGTATACCATTACCCTTAAGATTTTTAGCTTCTATAATTGGGAGGCAATTTTTTTTTTTGAGATGGGGGTCTCACTATGGAGTTCAAGCTGGCCTTGAACTTGTGGTGATCCTCCTGCCTCAGCCTCCCAAGTGCTGGGATTACAGGTGTGTGCCACCATACTTGGTAAACTTCGGTTCTTTAAAATATTCAGTTATGTTACTTTGTTACAGCAGCCCTAACAAACAGATATGCTGAAGAAAATCAGCAGTTCATATTACTGAGTAGCTACCATGCGCATCAATACTGAATACTGTACATCATTTAATTCTTACAAAATCCACTCTAAAGTTGAGATGTCCTTTTCAAAGATGAGGATACCAAAGCTCTAAGTCGTTAATGAACTTGCCAAACATCAGACAGCCAGAGACCAAATCTTATCACTAGGGTATGAAGAACTATTATCGGTAATAATTATTATAGTAATAGAAGTAGTTCACTAAACCAGGCACTACCTCATGTTCCTTATAGATATAATGTGCACAAAAACCTTCTGAAGGGTTATTTCCAATATACGGAAGGACCCCAAATCTCAAATTAAGAAAATCACCCAAGATCACACAGCCAAGAATAGTGATAGTAAATCTAACTGCAAATTTTCGGTAAAAACAATGAAAACCTTTTACTAAAACTTTAAGAGAGGTTGGTGATTTAGCTCAAGTGGTACAGCACTTGCCTAGCAAGTGCAAGGCCCTGAGTTCAATGCTCAGCTCCCAAAAAAACCCAAAAACCAAACAAACAAACAAAAAAAAACTTCAAGAGAAACTAGGCATGATGGTACATGCTTGTACTCCCAGCACTCATGAGGCTGAGGCAGGAGGACTGCTGTGAGTTCAAGGCCAGCCTAAAACACTTAAGGAGACCCTGTCACAAAAAAAAAAAAAAAAGAAAGAAAGAAAAACGGAAAAGGAAGGGAAATTAATTTGTAATGCCTCAACTTGAAGCTCACTACTAAAAATACTTATCTATAAATTCAAAATTCTTCAAGATCTCAAGGGAACACACGTCCTAGATTGCTGGACTCTGCATACATACCCCTTTGGCCACTACTTACAATTCTGCCCTCTGAACTGTGTGGCCATTTTTCTGATCTCTAGACACAGAAAGGGCAGAAAGATGTGAGGACTGAAATGGTGGTTTTTAATTTTTCTAAATTTTTAAATCAATTGTTTCATACAAACATCAGGAAGCATAAAAAGAGACTATAAACTAGACATGATGGCACACACCGGTAGTCCCTGCACTTGGGAAGCTGAGGGAAGAGGATCTCTAGTTTGAGTCCTGCCTGGGCAACTTAGCAAGATCCTGTCTCAAAAATTAAAGGGGCCGGGAATGGTGGTGCATGCCTATAATCCCAGCACTCAAGAGGCTGAGGCAGGAGGATCACTGCAAATTTGAGGCCAGCCTGGGCTACATAGTGAGTTCACGCCCAGCCCGGACTACATAGTAAAACCCTGTCTCAAAAAACTGGAGATTCAGCTCAAGTGGTAGAGCACTTGCCTAGCAAGAGCAAGGCCTTGAGTTTGATCCCCAGCACCAAAACAAACAAACGAACAAACAAACAAAACAAAAACAAAATTTAAAAGGGGTGGGGATGTAGCTCAGTAGTAGAACATCCTTGGGTTCAATTCCCAGTACCGGAAGGAAAAAAAAAAAGAATACAAAGAGTCGCCTTTCTATTCTGTCCTCTACCTGTCCAATTCCTAGACCTAACAGGGAAAAGATGTCACCATTTTCTTGTTTATTCTTCTAAAGTTTTCTGGAGCTGGGCATGGTGGTACATGCCTGTACTCCCAGCACTGTGTGAGGCTGAGGCAAGAAGACCACAAGTCAAACCCAGCCTGGGCAATTTAGTGACTTAACAATACTCTGTCTCCAAGTAAAAAATTTTAAAAGGGCTGGAGGTATAGCTCAGTGCAAAGGCCCTGGGTTCAATCCCCACCCACCACAAACACACACAGTTTGGAGGGTTTTGTTTTGTTTTTGTGGTGGTGGGGATTGAGCCCATGGGTGCTATGTTACTGAGCTCCATCTATTTTTTTTTTTTAATCTTCTCATATTAGGGATTGAACCTAGGGCCTTTGCTCTGAGCTACACCCCAGCCCTTTTTTGTTTTTTGAGACAGAGTCTCACTAAGTCATTAAATTGCCTGAGCTAGGCTAGAACCTGCAGTCCTCCTAACTCAGCCTCCCAGAGTGCTGGGATTACAGGCTTGCACCACCACACCAAGCTTTTACCTTTTGTGACAAGCTCTCACTATGTTCCCCAGGCTGGCCTTGAACTTGTTATCCTTCTGCCTCAGTAGCCCAGGTCGCTGAGATTACAAGTATGGCAAGTTTTTTAGAACTATGTATGTACCGATATGAATTTTCTTTTTTTCTCCCTCTTTTGTCTTTTCTTTGTGCAGCCCTATCACTGAGCTATACCCCTGACTCCTTTTTTTTTTTCCAAAAAAACACAAAGGGTAACATATCATACATGTTGTTCCACATCTTACTGTCTCCAAGACATACACTTAACTGTATGTCTTGGAGATCTTTCCATATCGTATGGGGTTTCATTTTACTTCTGTCCTTTTACTTGTCACAACACTTTTTACTTGCCTTCATCACCGTTCAGTCTAGCACACAAGGCGACCCCTAAGAACTACCTAAGACAATAGCCAGCAGCTCCACGTCATATACCAAAGACTATACATCATTGCTCCCTTTCTACAAAAAGGTATCCTTCATTCCACCCAGATAGAACACTGTAATTTTTAAGTTTTTAAAGTAATAAAGATACAAGGAAAATGCTAGCAAACAAAAAACTTATTTAGATTTAGAAGATGTTTTCCACTGAATGAAAGATCGGTAGGGAACAATAAAACTAAGGCAGTCACCTATCTACATTCTCACATAGTAAACAGATATGGAGCACTGACTTCCATTCTATGTTCCTCCCATGCCAGAGGCCTTTGGTACAACTTCAGAGGTTACTGCATTATAATACCCCAGGCTCACAGAGATTTAGAGGTAAAATCTTAAATATTATAGATAACTGAAAAAGCAGGCCTCTCTGTACCTAACATGTTAGTTAAAACCAAGGAAACTATAACATAAAATCTAATATATTGGTCCCAGTTCTCTTGATTGCTTCCTAGGAGCATAGAGGACACCAAGTATCGGTAAACTAAATGCTCGTCACATGAAATATAAACATTTTTGGTATATTATCTGTTGTGCCAATTTAAGACTAGGTTCAGAATATGGCTATAAATTTTAGTACTTTGTAGAGAAGGGGAATATTTTTTAAATGTGTTTATGCAAATGACTTAATAAATGAATATTCCTAACAGAAAAAAAAAAAAAGTACAAACAGCTGGCTTGGTGGCACATGCCTGTAATCCTGCATTTTGGGAGGCTGAGACAAGAGGACTTCAAGTTTGAGCTCAGCCTGGGCAACTTAATGAGGCCAAAAATAAAAAGGGCTGGGATGTAGTTCAGCAGCAGAGAGCCTGTGGGTTCAATCCCTAGTACCCAAAACAAGGGAAAAAAAAAGTAATAGAAACAAAGCCAGATGTGGTGGTACACACCTGTAACCCCAGCTACTTGGGAGGCTGAGGCAGGAGGATCCCAAGTTTAAGGACAGCCTGACTACTTAGCAAGATCCTGTCTCCAAAATAAAAACTAAAAAGGGTCAGGTTTGGTGGCAAACATGCCTATAATTCCATCTACTCAAGAGGATGAGGAAGGAGGATTAGAAGTTCAAGGCCAGTCTGGGCAACTTAGCCACATCATCTCAAAACAAAATTTTCTAAAAATAGCTGAGGATGTAGCTCAGCAGTAGAGTACTTGCTAGCACATATAAAGGCCCCAGGCTCAATCCTCAGTGCCACATAAAATAAATAAAAGTAAAAAGGGCTGGGGATGTAGCTCGGGAGTAGGGCGCTTGCCTAGTATGTACGAGGCCCTGGGTTTGCGCTCTATCACTGCAAAAAAAGAAAACAAATACTCTTAAACAATGCCCTGTAATTCCTAGGTATTCAAGATTTATGGCTATATTTCCATGCAACCCCTCCAACTCCACAGGGAGAAATGCTGGAGGAACTGTGTCACTCTGGCTTCCTTTATACAAACATAAGCGCTCATGATCCAACAACAGCAGCTGAAACATAAATGAGGATGAGAACTCAAGTCTCTATTATTTAAAGATTTCCCACAAGTCCAAATATTTAGGTTATACAGACTGCACCATTCTAATTTACCCACTGCATTAATCTGGAATTCCATAGAACAGATAACCATAAAACAACCTTCATCACACTAGAAACGCCAAAGGAAGGTGAAGCCGGTGGAGGCTGCCATCATTTATTATCTTTCTCCATCTTTCCTCCCACTTTCTCTCTACATTTGTCTTTAGTTTTGCCCTCTGCTTAGTCCACATGGAGAATTCTTTGGTCATCTACGTAGAGATTAGAAGTAGTTATAAAATACTGAAGAATCATCACATCAACAGGTGTTTTTTCATCTAAAGGTCACCTATCCACACAGTCTAAACGAGGTTTAACCTGTAAGGTAAAACTTGGCACAAGTGGGCTGGGGATTTAGCACAATGGTTAGAGTGCTTGCCTTGCAAGCACAAGGCCCTAAATTCAATCCCCAGCACCAAAAATAAAAACAAAAACAAAGAAACAAACAAGAAAACTTGGCACAAGTGCTACCTGTTGAAAAGAAGTGTAATATCTCATAAAATGGCCAAGGGAGCAGCAGGGGAACTCTCCAAGGAGCTGTATGCACAACCCAGCAAGTCTTAGAATGTTCTAATATACTACATGAAGTTTCAGAGTAAACAAATGGTTAATGACACATCTTTTGTAACACATGAATCAGCCACTGATTTGCAAGAATGGGACACACCCTAGTACCTATGACTCTAAAGTACCTGTTTGAAAGTGGACCTGGAAATCTGAATTGCCAAACTTTTCCACAAGGAATGGAACAGAATTTTACAAATATGTAGGCTGTCACAATTTAAAGTTAAAAAGATAACACATCATTATAATGAAAGTTAACATGAGACCTTCAATAATATTTTAACACCAATAACAAAGAAAAATAGCAATACAAATCCTAAAATCTAATACAATGGTTTTTGGGGGAAAAGGAGATTGAAGAGCAGCAAACTCAAGAAGCAGAATATTCTTGATTATGAAACAAAATTTTAAAGGCTAGCAATGAAAAATAACACATCTTACCTTAAAAGGCATCCAAGTAGCATTCATAATGTCAAGAATAGTTCAGACAATACTCAGAACTGAGCAAAAAGTCTTAGTAACTCCTTCTGTCACGAAGAACAAACAGGTAGGAAAATTTTTGTTTCAAGGAGGTATCTGAAAGAAAAGATTTTGACTTAGACCCAAAAAAAAAATCAAAACTAAGCAAATAGTTTTAAGCTACCTAGAAAGAGATTTCAAGTATTATTTGCCTCACCATCTTAAAAAGGTATACATGATCCAACCTCATCTGAAAAAGAGCAAATGAGTGTGTTTTCATATATGTATAAAAATATATTTTATATAGGAGAACTATATAACACATATTTTAGGTAATATAAAACTGCTTACCACAGAATTAGAAAACCAAAATCCCAGAGAGAAAAAAAAACCTGATTATCCAGGGCATTTCATAATCACTGAAAGGTGATTTCTTAACTAACCATTTTAAAAGACCCTGGCCACACTTAATTTTATTTAGTATTTTATTTAGTAAATTAAAAACCTGATAATCAAAACCATCCTGTTTTATCAAACTTACAGAGCTAATTCTACATGAAAAATAAATTCTACTCCTGACCGGACTACTAAAGAGATGAAAAAAAAAAAAAAAAAGACCCCCCCTCTTTCTAGAGATCTTTAAAAGCAGATGAAATAACTTAATTTTGGGGCAACCCACTCGGGTCCCCTCCTGTCTCTCAGGAGCTTTCTCTCAATAAATTTCCTACTCTTAACCTCCTTTGGAAAAAAAAAAAACCCACTTAATTTTGAGGATGGGGGGGTAGTTTGTATGCAGACAGGAAGATGGACTAAAGGACCTCTTGCAGGATCCTTGTTCAAGTCCTAGACCTGAATGAAATTCCAGCTTAACCAGTTACTGCTTCGCTTAAAATGGAGGCTTACCCAAGTAGGGACAAAAATAACAGCACTCACCTCTTTAAAAATAAATTTCAAAAAATGAAGAAGTATCCTCATTTTAAAAATAAAAATCGTAAAAACCTCTGGAGTGGATTCTTGCTATGAGTTTGTCTCTTGGACTTCGAAGACTTGGCATCACTTTCCTTTCTGCTCATCAGAATTGGGGGGGGTGACTCGATCTAAGTCTAAGGCGGGTTTAAGAGCCCACCCGCAGTGATCCCCACCTCCAAACACAGCGGGAGAAGAAAAAGGGGAGAGGCCGAGTTCTCGCCCCTCCCCCCGCCTAGGACCCGCGTCCCAAACCGACCCCCCGCACACCCCCCTCCCGCTGTGGGGCGCCTCCTCCGGTCCAAGTCCATTGTTGGGGAGGGGGAGTGGAGGAGTGGGCTCCGGGCAGGGGCGCCGGGGACCGTGGCCCCGGCTCGCCTCAGGAGGGGGCGGCCCGGGATGCAGCTTCCCTTCCTCTCCGTGTCGGTCCGTCCCACCTCGGCTCGGCCTGGAGCCCCGGGCTCCGCTCGGCGCCCCCAGCCCCGGCCCGCCCCCCGGGCAACCGGGCCCGGACCACTCTGCCAGCGGCCCCCGGACCAGGCCTGCGGGTGGGCGCGGGGAGAGGGTCTCTGAGGCCCCCACACACGCGTCCCCGCTCCCCCAGCCCCGCCGCTTCCAGGGCCCTCGGCGGCGCCCGCCTCCCGGGCCCCTCAGCCTCCCGCCTCCCGCCCGCGTCGCCCCCACGAGGCTCCCCAAGAGGGGCCGCCTCCCCTTCCCCACCATCACCCCGACCCACTCGTGCCCCCACCCCCGGGGCACCAGTGCCAACGGCAGCTCCCCCAGCTCCGGACCTACCTGCACGGCTCAACCAAGCCTAGAAGTGGAGGCGGGGAATCTTCCGCCCTCCTCTGTCTCTCATTGGCCCGTCCAGGGCACACCGTGGGCGCCATTGGCTGAGAGTCGGTGTCCGTCAGAGTGATGGGGCGGGACAGAGGGGAGAGGGATGCTGGTGCCTCGGCGTCTCTGTCTCTGTGTATCTCGTTGTCTCTGTCTCTGTCTCGGCCCTTGGAAATGAGAGGCTTTGGGACGAAAGAACTGGAAGGGGGCCTGAGGTGGAAGGAATAAGAATAGGAATCCAGGCAGTGCTTCCCACCAGTAGGCCAATCCGAACCCCCTTACTTAAGTCTCTTAGATCCTCTTCTCCATCACCCCCAACCCCTACCCCTTACCCTTCTAGGTTCTTCATCCAGGAAGCGACGTGATGAAAACTAGAGGCCGGAAGGCCATGGGAGAGATTTTATACATGTATGTAAAATATACACATACAAATATTTTTATATATAAAGTCAACCAGATATAAGATCATGAGGGGCTAGAGAAGAAAGGACACACATCTCACAGAAAAGGAAGGACTTGAGATACTGCCAATACCTTATAAGAAGGAATCAAAAATCACTCTCACAGTGGTTGCCTCTGGGAGGGGATCTGAGTGCCCAGGGGGTCAGGGGAGAGGAAGACAATCTCTTCGCATATATTTTGTAGCTTTTGGATTTTGTACCACACATAAAGATTCAAATTCAAAAACTAATTGATTTAAATTTTAAATTTTAGGTCACAATGCTAGGGGACAGACAGGAGAATTGGGACCTCATGCAGATATAGGAAAGAATCTTAATTCTTAGTTTGTTCAGTTCCGGATACCAGGGGTAAATCCAGCGGAGGTGTCCGGAGGCAACTGGAATTCTGGGACTTGAGAGAAGTTGGACAATCTGGACTAGAGAAGATACGGAGTTTTCAACCTAAATGTGGTGTTCTATGACATCCTAAAGGATAAACTCCCCCCCAAAATGTTAAAGAGGCACCCACACTTAAAATCAAAAGGATGAAAAAGAAACAGAATAGTAAAACTGCGTGAAAATTAAAGTATCAAGTCTGGCAAAACAATAATAAAACTATAAGAGCAACACAGGTGTTGACGTTCACTTACAGGACTCTCCTTAGGCCCCGGTAAGTGTGTGACAGAAGAATGAAAATCAAGAAAATACCTGTAAATCAGAATTCTTAATTTTTTCACACCACAGACCTTTTGGCAGTCTGGTAATACATATGGATCCTTTCTCAGAATCTGAGTGTGTGGGTTTTGGTTTTTGTTTTTCGGTTTTTTTCTCCTTTATGTTTGTAGTACATAATGATTACATTCATTGTGGGAAGTTGGTACATGTACATCACACATCTTAATCATTTTTTAATTTGTAACAAATATAGGAATCCAAATGAGACCATCTATACTAAAACAGTTCTCAAAATATTTCTGAAAGTATAAAAATGTATGTGCATTTTATTAATGCAATAATAGACCTCTGTAATTTTGAGGTCATAAGTGAGCATAAATATTATTTTAAAATATCTGCAACAACTATCCAAAACATCTATGATTTCTCTTGATGGCAAGTTCACAGGTACTGCTAACACTACTGCAGTTTGTTGATCTATTTGTAACAGAGGGAAATGCTAATTTTTTCTTGGATTATAGCAAAAATAAGGCAGTATTTCCCCCCCTGTGGACCACAAATTGAGAAACACTACCATAAAGAAATAATTGGGAGCCAGGCATAGTGGCGCACACCTGTAATCCCAGCACCCGGGAGGCGGAGGCAGGAAGATCGCTGTGAATTTGAGGCCAGCCTGGACTACATAATGAGACCCTGTCTCAAAAAATAAAAACAAAGAAAAATAAAAAAGAGAGAGATACTCATTCCCACCAACCTCTACACACTTCTTGACCCCTCTTTCCTATCTCTCTATTCCTCTCCTGACTCCAAACCCCCTCTGGCTCCCACTCACGCCTGCAGATGTCTGACATGCCCCTGACACAGAGAACAAGAAAATGGGAGCAAGAGTTGAAGGAGAAGAGGCTGTGGATGTGACTCAGTGTAGAGTGCTTGCTTGCATGAGGTTCTGGGTTGATCACCAGAAAGAAAGAGAGGCAAGAGAACACACTTGAGGTACTACAGATCCAAGATGATGAAGGAAAGGAGGCCAGAATGGGTTATCATTCATTTTCAAGAAGAAAAACAAATTATAAAGAGAAATCATCTTTATCAGTTAAGAATCTTTTCCCCAAATTGATTAATTCTGCTTATATCTGCCTAAAGAAATCATTTTCGGTCCAATTCTTTACATCCTATTTGTAAAATGGGGCAAAAATAGTGCCTACCCCCTGGGGTTGTTGTGAGGACTAAATTTGTTAATACACGTAATAGAATTTTTTGTTTTTTTTTTTTTTTTTGGTGTTGGGGATCAAACTTGGGGCCTCACGCTTGCTAGGCAAGTGCTCTACCACTTGAGCTAAATCCCTAACCCCACATAATGGATTTTTAAAGTGACACAAGCCAAACAGTTGTTAACTATCACTATCATTAGATTTAGCATCTTGTATTCCAGGTAATTTCATGAAATTTTCTGGCATAATTCTTTGCATTAATGACATGGGTGATAGTAAATTAACAGCAATAAGAAGCTTAACCCAGGACACTTGTTTTTCACTTCAATGTTTCACAGAATATTCTATTTCTTCCAATGTTTTTCATTCCCTAAGGGAGGAATATCAGTGTTTCTTTAAAGGCACTGTAAACTCAGAAAAAAAATTTGCTCATATTACCAAGCACTAATTTCCATAAGGCTTTATATAAAGACCTCCTACAAATCAATAAAGACTGGCAAATCTTGTACACTGCTGGTGGAAGTTTAAACTTGTACAGCCACTTTAGAAAAGACTTCAATGTAATTCAGTAAAACTTAAGATATGCATACTCTATGTCTCAGCAATCTCAATACTAATATATAAGAAAATGCAGAATTTAGGCAGGCATGATGGTCCATGCCTGTCATATCAGCACTTAGAAAGCTGAGGCAGGAGGATTGCTGTGAGTTTGAGGCCAGACAGTAAGTTCAAGGCCAACCTGTACTACATAGCGAGACCCTGTCTCAAAAAAAATTTTTTAAATGCAGAATTTAAAGTATCAGGATTGGAAACAAGAATATTCATAGCAGCATTGCTCCTCATTGCTCCACAGGCTGGATATATCCCGAATATCTAAGCATAAAATGGTTGAACCATGGTTTTATGAGGCTGGCAGCTTCTTTTTTGGAAGGCGAGTGGTGCTGCTGGGGATCGAACTCAGGGCCTTGTGATTGCTAGGCAAGCACTGTACCACTGAGCTAAATCCCCAGTCCCTGCTTCTTATTTTTTTTAACCAGGTGATGGATATACAGTGTTTGCTCTATAACTATGTAGTAAAATATACAAAAAAGTTTTATATACTTTTCTGTATGTATGTACCATTTTATAATAAAAATGTATTTTTTAAAATTCTCTATAGAAAAATAAAGCATTTGACAAAATTTCATAGAAAGAACAATACAAGTGATTTTTAAAGGAATAAAAACACCCTCAACTGCACTAAAACACATGCACTGAAAACTCCACTGAGATATCATTTCATCTAACATATTGCAAAAATAAACTAGCATTGTGTTGGCAATAGAATAGCGAGGATAGCCATTGTTCTACATTATTGGTGAAAATATAAATATTTCCAGTATCTATGCAATGCAATTAGGCAATATCCATCAAAATTATTGCTGGATGTAGTGGTACATGCCTGTTATCACAGCCATGCTCAGGAGGCTGAGGCAGGAGGATTGCTGCAAGCTCAAGACCACCCTGGGCTACATAGTGAATTCAAGGCCACCCTGAACTACATAGCAAGGCCCTGTCCGAAAAAGACAAAAAACAAATAAAGTATAACGCCATATACCTTTTAATTTGGCAATTCCACCTCTAGGAATTTATTCATTTATTCCCCCCAAATATTTACTGAGCATCTACTATGTGGCAGGCACTATGTAATGCCCTAGAATATTAATGGCGAACCTTTTAGAGCCTTCACTGATAACAAACAGCCAGCTGCAGCATGCCTGCTATAGGTTTGCCATTACTGCCCTAGAATTTATCGCAGTGATCCAGTCTCTGAGGTCTGGAAACTTGGAACTGTTTATCCACATTGCTCATGAGAAAGAGATTTGAATTTCAATCAGAGAACATAACTGAGCTTATATCAGAACACATTAACTAAAATTAAAAACTAAATGAACAATAATGTGATACTTGGATCTGTCCAAATTCAAGAATCAGAGTAGCCTTAGATGAGATTTCGATAAAGGTTGGTCATCCCAGTAACAGTAGCTATGGATGAATGTGTTTTATGTGCCTGGTTTCCGTGTTGGAAGATAAAATAAAAGTGTACTTCAGACACTCGGAACCACTTTGGATGGAAATTCTATCATATTCTAGGCTATTTTTGATCGGCCAGGTTGACCAAGGATTATTGAATAGGTTTTCAGGAAAGGATTAACCTCTCTCTAGAAAATCTCCAAAAGGATTTTATTTTCTGATGAAAGGCTGTTTGAAAACACCCTCCTAACATAATTTGCTTAACTACCTATAGATTCAAGTGGTCCATATTCTGTTCTTGTACATTAAACAAATACTATATAATGGTGACAAATCTATATTGTATATAGCATTATTAAGAAGCTTTTTTATTATTTTTTATCACAGTAATTTTTAAATGTATAACAAAACCAGTGACTCCTATTTAAAAATAAATGTTGCAGTTTTTTATTCATGCTGAATAAGAATCTGTAATTTTTAAAAGATGTATTTTTAAGAGTTGGGACTTTAGCTCAAGTGGTAAGCTCTTGCCTAGCAAGCACGAGGCCCTGAGTTCGCTCCCCAGAACCACCAAAAAAAAAAGGAAGAAAGAAAGAAAGAAAGAAAGAAAGAAAGAAAAGATGTATTTTTACCTATGGAGTGGAATGAAACCTGTAAAATTTTGTGTGGAAATGTTCAACTTCTATTTTTCATTTAAATTTGCTGATCTTGTATTACCAAACCACACATTTCTACTGAATTGGCAGTAAATGTTAGTTAGCTGTTTATAGCAATGCCAAATATGGAGAGATAATCATAATAAAATAACTGCTTTTTCACTTAAAAAATGTAAAAGTATAATGAATATTTTCCCTGTTTACAGTTTTTCAATTCCCTGTATATACCCAGGTTAATGATATACTTGTTTTGTTTTGTTTTGTTTTGGTGCCACAGATTGAACCCAGGGTCTCAAACGTGGTAAGTATGTACTCTAACACTGAACTACATTCCCAGTCCGTTTGCTTGTTTGTTAACATTTTAGTAGGAAAATATGGGGGAAATAAAACCTAAAGGTTCCCTGTTATAGGACTGGTTAAATAAATTGTGGGTTAAATCCTGTTCTGGCATCTGGGTTGGCTTATGGGTATGTGACCAGGTAGCCACACAGTGACTCATGCTCAAAAGAACCACCAACTCTTCTGTTGCCATCTTGGGGTGTATGTGTGTCTCCTTTTGTGTCCCCGTCCATCCATCCGTCCATCTGTCTGTCTGTGCTGTACTGGGAAAGAATCCAGGGCCTCATACATGGTGGGCAAGGGTTCTGCCACTGAATAATTTACCCTGCCCTTTTTATTTTATTTTTTGAGACAAAATCCCACTAAGTTGCCCACACTTCCTTTGAACTGAAGATCTTCCTGCCTTAGCCTCTTGAGTAGCTGGGATTATAGGCATGTACCATCATGCCTGGTTTTGAAAAGTGTTTTGCTTTTGTTCTGAGACAGGGTCTTGCTTTGTAAATTGGACTGGCTTTGAGTGACTTATGTAGCCCAAGCTGGCCTCGAACTCATGTGATCTCCTGCCTCAGCTTCCGGGTTGGGTTTTTTGGGGGGGTTGCTGGGAATTGAATTTAGTGCCTTGCGCTTGCTAGGTAAACACTCTATCACTTGAGTTAAATCCCCAGCCCCCTGCCTCAGCTTCCGGAGTGCTGGGATTACAGGCGTGTGCCACCATACCCCGCTTGACATTCTTAATAATTTTAGAATAATTCTTAGGTTTTATAAGTAAACTCTGATGGAACAATGAAGCGAGTGTCTGAGCAGAAGAGATATGCACAGTTACGTGTCATCCTTCCTTGCCACCCTATTCGCATACAGACTGTGTGATACCCCGTGAGGACAGAATGCTGTAGAACTTGTGAGTGTGGGAGTTTGGCAACGCTTTAAGAGAGTTTAAGGTAAGTGTGTTACATGCACGCGTGACTGAGGAAGTTGGACTCGGACAGCCCTGAGGGGTCGTGCTTTCCATTCAAACCAGAACTTGCTTTGGGCCCAGAAAGCACACAGTAGCGTTGTAAGAGGCATGAAGGAGTAAGGCAGTGTATTACCTCCTTTCTTCTCTATGTTACTTCTCCGTATTAGACAATCACTTATGCTGAAAATGACACAGAAGGAAAATGAAGGCACAGCAACCCACAGTTCCTCTTCCTCTCAGGTCTTCCTTTTTCTTTTCTTTTTTTTTTTTTTTTTGTGGTGCCAGGGATCAAACTCAGGCCCTTGTGCTTGCAAGGCAAGCACTCTAATCACTGAGCTAAATCCCCAGCCCCTTTCCTTATTCATCAGTAAGCTGAAGGCACGGTGTTTGTAGAACATGCACATATAAAGAAATGAACTCAGGGGCTGGGGATTTAGCTCAGTGGTTAAAGCACTTGCCTTGCAAGCACAAGACCCTGAGTTAGATCCCCAGCACCAAAAAAGAAAGAAAGAAAGAAATGAATTAAAAGCCAGGTGTCTTGGTGCACACATCTAATCCCAGCACTCAGCAGACTGAGGCAGGAGGATCTCAAATTTGAGGCCAAAAAATCCAAACAAAGAAGTCAATTCAAAATGGCCACATTAGTTTTGTATATTCTCCCCTTTGTTAAGAACAAAATACATGCACAAGTACAAGCTACAAAATGCAAACTGTATAATTTCAGAGATTCAACACATACATTAAACGCTCTTTAAAACTGGCACTGAAGCCAAGCATGGTGGCTTACACCATGGTGGCTTACATCATGTAGTCAGTTGACATAGGCAGGAGAATCCCAAACCTGAGGCCAGCCTGGGCAATTTACTGAGACCCTATCTCAAAATAAAAAATAAAAAACTACAACTGAAATAAATGAAATAAAAAGGGATAGGGGCCAGGTGTGGGACTACCCTCTAACCCCAGAACTCAGGAGGCTGAGACAGGAGGATTGCTGTGAGTCCAAGGCCAGCCATAGGAGAGTTGCTGCGAGTTTGAAGACAGCCCGGGATACATAGTGCGTTCAATGCCAGTCTGAACTGCATAGCAAGACACTGTCTCAAAAAAAAGGAAAAAAAAAAAAACGGGCTGAGGAAGTAGTTCAATTCGAAGTCCAGAGTTCAGTCCTCATTGCCATCAAACAGACAACCACCACAACAACAAAAGACTTGGCATTGCACAATAGAAAGATGGTAGGAGCCGGGTGTGCTGGTGCGCACCGGTAATCCCAGCTCCTAGCACTAGGGAGATAGAGGCAGGAGGATTGCTGAGAGTTTGAGACCAGCCTAGACTACATAGTGACTTCAAGGCCAGGCTGTACTACAAAGTGAGACTCTGTCTCAAAAAAAAAAAAAAAAAAAAAAGATAGATGATAAAAATGTCATGCTAACACTTTAAATTTTAAAATTCTCTTTACTTAAAACTTTTGCTTTTGGACAAAAGACCTCACATTTTTCCTGTAGCACTAGGTCCTTAAGTTAGAGAGCTTGGCTTGTCCTTCACTTCCTAATTTACTAATTTTGTCACATAAGGAAAGGTTTTTTGTCCTGTTTTTTGCTTTGGAGACTGGATCTGTGTAGTACAGACTAAATTTGAACTTTCTAGATAGCCCAGAATAGCCTCAAACTGGCAATCTTCCTGTCTCAGCCTCATAAGCGCTGGAACTACAGGCATGCACCATCACACTCACAGAGCAAGTTAAATTCATTGCCTCTTTCCTTCCCTGTAAAATGGGGATAATAATCATACCTATCTCATAGTATTGTTAACATAATTAAATATGCTAGCACACACCTATAATCCCAGCACTCAGGAGGTTGAGGCAGGAGGATCACCATGAGTTTGAGGCTAACCTAGGCTACCTGGTGAGTTCCAGGACACCCTGAACTGCTAGTGAGACTCTGTCTCAAAAAAGAAAAAAAAGGCATCTTAATTATTATAAACATGTTTAATATTATTATCATTATTGCCGTGTGCCTAGTATCGATAGTCATAAAAAAGAGGTATAGGCATTGTAGCACATGCCTATAATCCCAGCACTTTGGGAGGCTGAGGCAGGAGTGAAATGACATCCTAATTCTGCCCAAGAGAAGTGGGGAACAAGATGGGTTAATCAGAAACACAAGCCCACCTCATATTTTTCTCTCTCTTGCCAAATTTGAGCACAGTGAGTTCGAGGTCAGTCTAGCTTTGTGACCCCCTTTATGAGTTTTTGTTTATCATGACCTAAACACCTGCAAGATTGCACGAAGAATGTTACACTCTCCTGTCTCCCCCTTACCCTTGGACACTCCCTTCCCTGCCAGCACCAAGGCCCTGACCCTTGCCCTCTTCGCTCTACATATCAAAGAATCCTCACAAAGGAATCCCTCCAAGCACCTTTATTTACACGATTCCCCCCCTTTTTATTTTTTACCTCACCCTGGTGCCTAGTATCATAAAATCCACTTTGAGTCTGTAACTTCACATCCTCCTAAATTTAGACAGCAAGATGGGAATGAGATAAGCTAAAATGATGACCAAAACCTGATATAAACACTTGCTTGTTATCCTGATCAGAAGGATTCCATCTGTAAAATATAACCACCTTTTCCCACTGTACAAAAGCTCTGGTCAAATTGCAGAAAAGGGTCGAAGGCTTTTGCACTTGAGCGCCTCTCGATTGCCAGCTAATAATCAGACTCAATTGGATTTAATTTGGCTTTTTGTATTTGTGCAGCATCTTTCTCTCGAGACCAAGCGAGGTGGGACCGGGACGGCCAGTAGGCTGGGTGGGACTTCCACTTCAGGAGGATTGCCAAGTTCAAGCCCAGCCTGGACAGCTTAGTGGGACCCTGCCTCAAAATTTAAAAACAAAGAGGGCTGGGATGTATTTCAGTGCAAAGGTTGAGTTTAATTCCTAGTACTGTAAATAAATAAGTTAAATTTAAAAAGAGGCTGGGGTTATAGGTCAGTGCAAGCCTTGGGTTCAATCCCTACCACAATTAATTAATTTTTAAAAATTTAAAATAAAAAGGACTGGGGGGCTGGAGATTTAGCTCAGTGGTCAGAGTGTTTGCCTTGCAAGCACAAGGGCCTGAGTTCGATCCCCAACACCAAAAAAAAAAAAAAAAAAAA